>QEYB01000932.1:0-39179 GCA_017562135.1 Dipylidium caninum | reverse complement strand
ACCCATCTCAATTACGCAAGTTGCATTCGGTGTTTGTACGTGCTATTCGGTTATCGAGCTTTTCCCTTGCATTTCGTTTGTACGAACTGGCATCAAACTCTTTCCCTCTTGTAAATCCTTATTAATATAGTAATATCCATCTTCGTGTAATAGCCTGGGTACCCTATTGGCAACCAAAGCAGCAAGTTCCTTAAAAGGAGTCAACCTTAAATGAACCCAGGTCAATTTGCATTCTTCACACTCCGCCCCCATGTCATCGTATCGAGGAGTTGACTATCCCAAGCTTGGTCTGCCCGTCTCCTTTGACCAAGGAATGTGCGTATTGACACCAACCTGACCCAATGAAAGCTTCGATAAGTTCCTGTTCTATGAACGGCAATAAGCTGAATGGAAATTAGCAAATATACATGCCACTCATCAGTCGATTGACGAAGCGCTCCGGATGCCCACTCACGCCCATTAGCAAAATGCTCCGTACGCTCTATTTTACTCTATTACAGTCATGCTGGATAGTCAAGATGCTTCAAGTTGTGTGTACAGTTGATTGTTTTTACAATCTTCGTACATTTATTAA
Source organism: Dipylidium caninum (assembly GCA_017562135.1). Taxonomy (NCBI): domain Eukaryota; kingdom Metazoa; phylum Platyhelminthes; class Cestoda; order Cyclophyllidea; family Dipylidiidae; genus Dipylidium; species Dipylidium caninum. Next base: position 38,605 of record QEYB01000932.1, on the reverse strand, counting down.
CCTTTGGTCTTTGTTTGGGCCGATAGAACTCTTCCCTGCTTCCGGGCATCTCATTTTTTACCAGGATGACGAGAGAAGCCTATTTCAATTACTCTTTAAAACATTGATGTTCTGGTACGCTCTCCGATCATTGTTTTGTTAATTAGTCATTTTCTTTTAAACCAAGTAATTTGCGATTTATAAACTTAGGCCGTCACTGCTCGATATTTGTTCACTCGCATTACCCCGAAGACAAAAATAAAGTGAAGAAATTTGGGGGATATTTTTCTTTTTTGAGATGTAGCAGACTCATATCGACTGCCTTTTAAAAAAGTTATTCCTATGCGAAATCTCTTGCCAGATTATTTCGATTTAAACTAAGTTTTTTCAACAGCAGATACTCTCTTGAGCCTGTCTTTTCTGCTCTCACCTTCCCCCCCCATCGTACCTTAAGTACTCCCTCAACTTCTCCACCTGTTAATAGCGAATTTCATTTGGTCAGGAGTGAGGAGTGATCACTTTTTATTCGGTTGAATATTTTCTTGCGGAACTCTGAACCATAACCATTGAGTGTTCGAAAAGTGCCTATCTTATTATTGCGTGCGATATTACTTAAGGCTTGGGGCACATGAGGCGAATGACTTCAGGAGTCTGGAGGGCCTTGGCTTACTGATTCATGTTAGCTGTGCGCAGTCCCAATTCCACGAGCATTTAAGATGGTGAGGATTTTTTAACATCGTTAAACGATGTTTAAATGTGATTTCAGATATGGATTACGCATTTCACGACGATCCTCATTCCGTACACCTCACAAAACCCAGTTCCCATGAAATAAACGAATGTTTTAAACAGGTTCCTAGCACTTCGATCCTCATAACCAGGGATACGTTTGACCCCACGTTCAAAGGTATTCTTAGCTAACAAGAAACTTTTGGCACGAGTCAAAACTGAGTTGAGTCGTCAATCATGCAGCCGGATTAATTTCATTAATGTTATCATTACCTTTGTCGTTTATCATCTTTTAGAGAGAAGTACATTTTATCATCGCAGAACCTCACTTCTCTCTCCCACCGGACGTTTGCAGCCCCGGTGGCTGGAGATGCGTCGTCCCTGTTTAGAAGTGAAGGCTCCCTGTAACAGACGAGAGACCACGGACAGGCGTGCGTGCTTTTACTGCGAGTCCCCTTCTTCATGGCGGCGACGGAACCTCTCGTGTTAAATTTTCTGGCTCCCTTTCCTAAACTGGCCGCTCTCTTACGCCCTGTCTCCGTCTCTAGTTAACTTTTTCACATGACCGCATATTTGGGCTGTGATGTTAAGCTTTCAATCCACTTGCATCGTTAATTGTATCCCTAAGGGGAACGGCTTCGGTTAATGCAACGGATCCCGTGAGTGGGCGCTGTAGGTTAGGTATATTTATCCGGATCTCACCTTGTCACGCATTTCTCTGCTCTGAGAGAAGCTTTTGCATCTCGCCACGAATGAATTGTCCTCTTCAATTTTAGTACTCAGAGGAGACTCCAGAAAAAACACCTCTTTTTTCAATACGTTTTATTGAGTTAACATTGTTTTTATTTTACTACTTCTACCTGATGATTCGAGCAACAAACAGTAAAAATAAAAACCGGGGATCTGGCTTTTGCTTTATCTAGTGGCGTTACCTAATTCGATTGGAGAACGCTTTGCGCGTCGACGGATGAATGTGTCTGCAATTGCGAGAAAACGGTTCTGGAAAATCTTCTCCATCAACGGCAGTCTCGAGTCAATGTCGGGCAAAGGCATCGTCGGGATGGTGAGTGGTGCCGTCCTCACACCGCACGCGTCGGTGGCCTCTGCCAACCACTTTTTTTTGCATTTATTAGCAACCGCTTCTGAGTGTGCACAGTCCGGTTCTTTCAGTACCACAGCCACGTCCAAGTGCCTGTTCCGTGGGCACACATGTGGGGCCAATTTAGACTGGAGAAACGAAATTGGCGCTACGATTTGATGTTAAAATCCCCGTCTTTCCCCTCTGCGACAAGAGTTATCGCGAATACGACGACGACACTTCGCAGATAACTCAACTGACAACACCAAGTAGGGTCCCGCCTGCCTTCTTTGTACTCGTGCTTCAGAGTAAAATTCTCACTTTTATCACCAACTTTCCACCTGAATTGCCTTAAAATTATGGTGCCTTAAAGGATTCAGTGGGAGTCGCCAGGCTGCTTTCACGCACTTTCGTTAATGTTCGGCTCTATGTGCCTCTTGGCTTCATAACAAAGCAGCATTGCCGCCCCATCGAGATCCATTGAAAGGTATTCTTTACCACCGGTTGAATCGTCCACATCCCTGAATTTTGCCACGGAGAGTAGGGGGACTGATTGGGACTTTTCGTTGCTCTCGGTTTCGTTAGTCTTGCCTCTCATGTCGGTGAGGAGGGGCGAGGAGGCGTTTATTCTGCTTCGCAGACTCTCGGACGTTGTCCCCAGACGGCGGACTGTCGGCTTCTCTCTTTCTTGTACGATAAGTGGAGGGCCGTCCGATCGGAGAAGCATTTCACACACCTCTCTGACTACCGTTATCCAACGGTCACCAAAGCATGGAATGCATGCAGAAAAGCTGCGCCACTCGTGGTGATCGGACGGACATTCGCGGAGAGCCGAGCCGTTTGTTTGAGGCGTCGAAAAAGGCCGGAGGTGAGTGAGGTTTGGACGGCCGCTCTTCAGCATAGTGTTGAGGGCGAGAAACGGAGGCCCTCGGCTAGGATGTCCTCCAGTTGATTCACCAATGCAGCGACGCATAGTCCCAGGTCATCTCGCGCATTCCACCCGGTTGCGGGCGGATGTCGACAAGCCGCTGTGTGTGAACGGCCGGCGAATGTCGGCGCTGTGCGACGGCCAGTTTGCGTTCTGACAGCCCGTCGGGCGGGCGAGTCGGCGCACCGGGCGGTGACGGTCCTTCAGAGGCGGAAGGACTCTTGGCTGAAGGGCGGTCACATGCACCCGCCACCGACTTCCGAATTAGCCGCTCCGATCATTCCCCGCCCGCTTCAGTGGCTGCATCCTTTCTGGTGAAGCTCTTCTTTGAGACCGCCGAAGAGACGCGCGTGTGGAAGAAGGGAGGAGGAGCAGAGACGGGACGAGACGAGACGCCCCAGTCTTTGGCTCTTTGGGGGTGTGGAATGAGGATTCCAAACCCCCAATTTCTCTGAGATCTTCGAAGGTGTCACTTGGAGACGCTGCTGGCTGCCGTCGTTGCCAGCGCCGATGCGTCGCATCGACACGGCAGCGTGGATGGGCCACGAAGGCGTCTAACGGGGCCAGTCCACACTCCTCACGGAGAAGCCGGTAAGAGAATGCTCAGGGAGAGGAGCAAAAGAGGCGGAGAACACTCCGCGTCCCCTTGGCTCCTTCAGCCCTCTCGACGCGTGCCCAACGCCACCGGCGCATTCGCCAAGAGCCCCTTTCCGCGGGAGGCGCAGAACACCGCCAACCTCGGTCGTTTCGGACTGCCCCGTGAAGCGTCTGAGCAGAACAAAACGCGAAAATGCTGCAGTGTGGCTAACTTTGGACACGGCGATCCCACCGAGTCCCAATGCCGAGAAGGCGACCTTTCACCCCTTCGATCCACTTCAAGTCGCAGGTCTTGGCGGAGGATGGCGGAAGAGCAGCTTGCAGAGGCGGTGGACCGGGACGGACGACGTTCAATGAGGGGCCAAACCTGCCTGTTGTGTTCGCGTGGGCGCCGAAACACGAGGTCGAAAGAGGCGGGAGAGGCAGAGTCGAGGCCGCCCGCCGGTCGGTAGTCGGAGTTGACCGCCTCTGGCTGAGATCAAGCTGCCTCGGGTCTCTGCGCTTCCCCGTCGGTGAAGTGCCAGTCGCTCCTCCACCCGACTGCGGTCACCGGCGGCGAGTAAGGAGAACTCGCCTCGCCCTCGCCAGACGGGGGAATGGAGAGGCGTTGGCGCGGACGCACTGAGGCTCTCGGCCGCCCAGCAGCCGAGAAAACCGCAGCGCCCGCATCCTGGAGGGGCAGACGAGGGGGTCGAGACGCGCACGCGCTCGGCTGCCGATGTGCCTGTGTCCGTGTGTCTTCGTCTGCACGACGAGCGGCTGCGACGAGTGCAGAATGAGAAACGGAGTGAAGGCACCCAAGCCGCCGACGGCTCTCGCAACATTGCAACTCCTCGAAAACCTTCAGAGCGCCGGAGGAAGGGGAGAGAGGATGGCGGCTTCGCGCTGTCTCTTCGCGTTTCCCTCGCTGCAGCCTCGGCTCTTCCCCGGCCCGCCAGCCTCGAGGCCGCACTCCTCGTCGCCGGCCTCGTGTTTCGCCACGCGACACAGCAGGCAGGTTTGGCCCCTCATTGAACGTCGTCCGTCCCGGTCCACCGCCTCTGCAAGCTGCTCTTCCGCCATCCTCCGCCACCTGCGACTTGAAGTGGATCGAAGGGGTGAAAGGTCGCCTTCTCGCATTGGGACTCGTGGGATCGCCGTGTCCAAAAGTTAGCCACACTGCAGCATTTCGCGTTTTTGTTCTGCTCAGACGCTTCACGGGGCAGTCCGAAACGCTCCCCAGACCGTCCCGGACATCAGTCCATGCGGTCGAAGGTGGAGCCAACGCGGCTGGGAACTCGACGGCTCCTGCTGGAGGACAGGCGCGTAGAGGCACCGCTGACATTCGTTTGCCTCGGCCAGTAATTTGGTGCCCAAAAATCACATCGAGCAAGACACGCGTCTCCGTGTGTGGGTTTTGCTTTGTTAATACTCCGACCGACCGACCGACCGACGACCGACCGACCGACAGCACTCGGAGCTGAGTTCCTCAACATTTCCCCCACCTAACAGACGAATCTGTCATCCCGCGAACGCGCTCCGCGCTTTGGCCAAAACCGTCGTTTCGGCGGAGCGGCTGGAGGCGGGAGGAGGGCAGCTCGGCCGCGGGCATCAGCAGAGGCGGTGGAGTGAGCAGGCGGTGCGGAGAGGCCACGTTTTGCCCTGGGGCTTGGCTCTCCAAAGACGACGATGATGAGCTGCGCCGCGCAATCAGTCGTTGGCAACCTGATTTCGCAGTGGTGGCTAAGCGGAGGCGTGAAAGTGGCGCAAACCGCACCTCGCACTCCCCGCCCCTTGTCGCGCCCCAAGGCACCCGCTTCCCTTTTCCCCCCATGGCTGAGCGCGTCTTCCCTTCAGGGACGGGCAAATGCCCCGGACGCCCTCCGACCGCCTCGGGAGGGCGCCAGAGCGGCTGCGGTGTCTTTCCACTCCTGCCTGGCGTCTCCGCCTCAACCTCTTCGTCCGGCGGTCACGTGGACGCGGCCACCTCGGTGAGAGCTTTGGCGCTTTCCCCTCCCACGCCGTGCTGAGCCGAGGTGAGCGCCTCTCCCCGACGCCGCGCCGCTAAGACGGCGACGATGTGTGCCCACGAACAGCGCGAAGTCGCCACAGTGGCGCGTCGGAATGCTCTGACTCGTCCCCCGCAGCGCGAATTGTCCAAACCCTCCTCACCGGTGGCAATATTTTGACTTGGTGGTGAAGTGAGTGGCATCCGTTGGTGGTGAACTCGCGTCCGTCAGTGGCGCCGACGCCTCAGCCACACCCAGGAGAGGCCAGCGGTCTGTCTCGGACCGCCGTTTCAACGCGAAATGTCCTCCGTCAGGTGCCAGGAATTCGAGAGTGAGGCGTGGGGAGAAGATCAGCTCTTCGTCTGGGGCGATCACGTTCCCCAGTTTCACTCGTGTATTCATTTTGGAAAATCGCCGCCCCCTCTCCTCCCTCTCCCCCACGACTTCGTCGACTCGCCGAGCGCCTTTCAACCTCCAACTTTAAAGCTCGACTACGCGGAGTTCCACGAGGGCGGCTTCCCCTCCATGGCGCTTTCCTCCCGCACTGGTTCCGCCCGACAGACGCCGCGACGAGGCTTCGAGCGTCCCTCGCCGCCGCAGTGCCTGGAGGCGTTTGAAACGCCATTCGCCCTCATGTCTTCCCCTATGCTATCTCGTTGTCAGCCTCTTCCCTCGGGGGCATCGTCCGAGCTCCGCCAACGAGCGCTTTGGGCGGAAAACGGGCTGCTCCTGCTACCTGCCACTGCCTCCTCCTCCCCTCCTCCTCCTCCTCCTCCTCTCACTTCAGTACAAGTTGGGCGGCCGGCAGCGGGGACCTGAGGGCTCCAACTGCGGCGGCCCCGTTCATTTTTTCCCTGGGCGCCCGGTGTCGCAGCTGTTTCGGCGATTTCGTGCGCTTCCGCAGGGGTTTCGGGCAGGCACTTTCGGCCGGGTGGTGTGCACGTGGCAGTTAATTAAACTAAAATCCCAAAATAGGGTGCTTCGGTGTGGCTCTAGACGTGCGGTCTCTCGCTGAACTCTTCCACCGACTCCAACTGCCGCGGATGACACGTGGAAGTCCAGTCGAAGCGGTTGAAGTGGCACTGGACGCCCTGCCTTCCGATTTCAGCGTGTCGGGACCGGTGCCTCCGCCTCCACTGGGGGACAGACGACAAGGCCCCCTACGCTTTGATCCACGTCCCGACGCTGCGCAGCGCCCCTTTCCCCTCTTGTCGCCCGCGAGTCCCCGCAGTGGAGGTCCCCGCTAGGCTGCCCAATGAAGAAGCCCGAAACACGGTCTAAATTCTCGAAAAGGCGTCCCTCTCGCCTCAAGGCCACGACCGAATCACTTCGTCAGCCATTGGAGCCCCAGCCTGTCCGGGAAAGTGGACCCAACCACCGCCCACCTCAATGGCCGCCGAGGTGCCGACGCACAGCTCGCCAGCCCACGGCTGCTGTCATCTCCCACCCCCCCTTCGACGAGCACACCACTGCTGCTTGGCATTTCTTGGAGAAGAAGGGGACAATGTCAAGGGTGTGGCAGAGGAGGGGGGGGGGGGAAGACGGGACGCTGTCAGTCCAGCGGCCGAAGCACCGCCGAGTAATGATCCTCCTCGACGCGTCTGAGGCGAAGGAGGAGGAAGTTGGAGAACTCAAGCTGTTGCATGAAGGTGGGCAGAACGCTGTGGGGCAACCTCTCGATGTAGATTTTTGGAGTTGTGCAGCCTCAACGTAGGCGGTGCAGTCGGTGAGGAGGTAGAGCAGTTCGCTGAACTGCTCATGGTAGACGAGAGCGTTGTGAATGAAGACATTTCGCGCGAACTCGATGTACTTCACGTCGTCCATTGCCCGGGCGCCGGCCAAGTGCCTGCAGAGCCGCCGAGTGGTGCTCACGACGCCTCGAGCTGAGGTCGGGACGACCGCTGCGATTAGATGCCCCAAGGTCGAAAGGCCTCGTGCCGTGCGCCCGTCGGGCCAGTGGTCAACCGTCGACTCCGTCGCCGCCAGCCGCCAGCCGCGTGGATGGACCGGATCTCGGCCGCTCGGAGCCGACGCTGCCTCGTCTTCTCGCCACGGTCGTTTGACGTCGCAGCCCACCCGTCGCGGCGCCAGTATGGAGTGTACTGCGGGGGCCAAGCGGCTGGAGCCATGCGCGAAGACGGGGCGTCCGGGGGCTCGCAGTCCATCGTCGTGGAGCCAATTGCGCTCGCTCCGCGCCTCTACCGAACACGATCCCGCCTCGGCGGGCTACACACCACTCAGGGTGTGTGGGCGTCCGGGGCGGCGCTGCGAGAAGCGTCGGGCGTGGGCAGGCGGGCGGGCGCGGCCAAGGGGTCCGCCCACCGCCAGGGCGGGCGTAGAGAAGGGAGAAGAAGGCGATTTGCCAGTCGGAATAGTGTCGTGGCGCCCCGATGGCAGTCGGTGGGCGCGAGGGCGAGTCAGGCTATCGCTGGCAGCCTTCCCTCTCGAAGCGGCTGGACGACATTCCACACCCGCTCCAGAGCGCACCCGAGGCATGAAAAACGAGTCAGACGGCCGACAGTGGCCACTCTCCTCCCCCTCGTCCTCTTCTCACTCGCCCATTCGGGCGCTTCTATGGCTCTGCTCCAAGCAGAAGCAGTCGCCCTCCCTCTGGTGGAAGGAGGAGGAGGAGGCCGGGGAGGCGGCGTCAGCCTTCACAACGTCGAGTCCCCAGCGCTTGTCGGTGGTTCGGTGGTTGCGCTTCCAACAATTCGTTTTTGTGCCCTGAAGGCGAGCACGGTGGCGTCGACCACCCGCGCCCGCACGAAGCCCTCTGCGTCCTCACGGATTCCACCTTGATGCGATCGTCCGCTGCACAGGTCAACCCCCACGCGCTTTGAGGCTCTGCAGGATGGGACGCCGAAGGACTTCTGAGCCACGCGTCGCCCTTGTCCTTCGCGCTCTCCGCCTGTCTCCCCGTCTGCGTCTCCGTCTCTGTCTACGCGTGTGCGCACGATGCGGAGCGGACAGCAGGGAGCCACCGAGGACCGGTCCGCCGCGTGTTATCGCTCGTTTGCCCCCTTTCAATCTGACACGACGCCGTTCAGGTCAGCAGTCCACGTGGCTCAGTGCGACTGACACGCGACAGTCGCGACCCCCGAGGGCGACGACAACACCACGCGGAGAAGGGCGACTCGCGGAGGCCCTGCCAGGCCCGGCGCCCGCAGCACCCACTGCGCCTCAATTCCACTGGGTCCTCAACCCGCGTCTTTTCACTCGCTGCCGGTCCCGGCTGAGCAAACCGTCAGTCAGAGGACCACTGGGTCCGCGGCCGCTTCCATCGCACAACGCAGGCCTCAACATCCTCTGTCCCTCCGCACCTGTTCCGGTGCGGAGAGGGCTCCGCTGCGTCTTCACGAGGCGTCCCTGATGATGTGACAAGACCCTCCGCGGGGAGCACCGTGCCGACGCAGGGACGACGGCGCTGGCCCAACGCTGGTCGGGGAAATGAACCGGTCACTTCAGCAGCATCACCACGACTGACAGGACAGCACAGAGACGATTAGCCGGATGTTCTGGGCCTACGGCCGGAGGCCTCGGCGGACTCGCGAGTCCGTCCAGAAGGTGTTAAGGCGAGAGTCCTCCATCTCGATGGAATTAGGTGCGCAGACTGGCTAATCGCTTCCACTGAGCCTCTCCCGTCTGTCGTCTTCTAACCAGAGGCACTTCTTGGAAGCCAAAATCCACTTTGCTCTCTCCTGGGCGCCAGGCGAGGCACAAGGCGACCCCCGACACCTTGCGGTGCCAGCTCACAAAAGGCGGTGTGGAGGGCCATCCGCCCTAATCAGGCGCTCACCAGTTCCACCCGCCCCCGCTCCGTGCTCCGCTCGGTAGAGGGCGAAATATCGCCACCCAGCGACGCTGCTCCCGTCCGGAGAGGACAACTCCAGAGTTTTTCAACGATCGGCGAGGGCAGGAGGGGGTGGATCGCCCCCATCCGTCGAGGTGGAGGCACGAGTCCACGCTTCCCGGGGGCACACGCGCACGCCAAGTCGAGCTCGAGCGCTCCTCACCCTCCACCGTCCACCGTCCACCTTCCCACCTGCGCTCCTTTCACCTCCGATTTCACCGCCCCCAAGGAGCCAGCCTTCACGCCTCCCCTGTCCAACGCCCACATTCGTGGGACGATGGAAGCGTTTAACCGTTTCTTCAGCACTGCCGACGGCTCGCAGTTGGAGGAGGAACGCCCGCGAGGCACGTTGGGACGAGTTGAAGGCTGCTGGTTGCGCGAATCTTCGCCCGCATCGCTCCGATGACGCGTTCACATCTGACTCCCTCGTGCAGCTCCGACGCCACAACGTTGGCCTCGCCCATTGCCCGTTGCGTAGCATGGACTGCAGGCTCGCTAGTCGGCAGAGCGGAAAAACGCTGCCGTAATTCACCGCTTCAACCGAAAGGACGGCACAAACGCCTTTTGAAGACGCGCACTGACCGTGGGAAGGCGCGATGAATGCCTTTCTTCGCTCTATATAGTGGTATTAACGCTGAGATCGCCCATGAAGGTCGGCCGGCGGCGAGTGACCCCTGAGCCGCGATCCACTGTCCACTTGCGCTTCTCAGGCACGTCCCGAGGCGAGATGCCCCTTTGTGCCCCAGGCAGTCCCATCGCGAAGCCTGTCTGACCCGCACTCCCCCACGACAGTGCTGAAAGTGCCGAGCCGCGGGTGGTTGCAAACTGCCACACAAAATGCGCCTGGAACTAGACGGAAAGAATAGAACCTCAAGGTTTCTTGGCGGGGGCTCCGGAGTCGACGCAAAGTCGCCGACCAGAGATTTCCCTGACCGGGGCCCAGCTGAACGCGTCTTCTGTCAGTTGGAGGCGGAAATGCGGACACGGAATCTGCCATTCGGTTCCGCTTCGGCCGGTTGGCGTGGGGGGCTCAAGGGCGTTGCCGATGATGGTCCCCCCTAGTAGGAAGTGCAGTTTTTCGCACCATTTCGACCCCTTCGAGGCTAGCGCCTGTGGGCATACTTTTCTCTCACCTTCGCCGAAGCGAGTCTTGCCGCGACCGGCCTGCCTTACTCTCTTCTCCTCAGATCTCCTCAGACGGCAAACATGTACACCTAGAATGATTAAAATGTCGCACTCGATGTGTCTTCCTGCCTATTTCAGCGATGGTCTTAATCGGCGTCTTCTGCGGCGACCGTGTCAATTTGGCGGGACCAAAGGTCTTTTCCATCCGAATTACTCGCGGAAAGGAGTCAACCGCCACCGGCAAAAAATGCTCATTTTGCCGTGTTGAATGGGCCCCTTTTTGAATGCCCCCTTTGGGCTTCGTAACGGCATTCTGTTCTCTACTAATCATTAACTCAAAATAGATGATAATATGGAACATGCTACTTACAACATATAAGTAGGACTGTTAGATGGACGGGTTTGGGAAGTATCCGACCATCGCAGAAAGCAGTCTAAGATGCAGCAATGTCCCCGATTGCCCACTATTACAGTCATATACAGAAAGCGGAACGTACGGGCATGATGAGACTATTGTAAATAGCGCAGTTACGGGCTATGTGGAGGCAACCTTCTCCACGACGGGCTAAATTGGGCAGACTACCGCCTTGAGAACTGAAATCGACCAGAAAATATTTTTGTCTGTAGTTTGTCTCTCTGCAATTCCCGACCCTTCTGACATGCTGTCGCCAAGTTGTGCAATGTAAGGGACGTCAAGCGAAGCAGTCAGGTCGAGAGCATGCGGCTGAGCCGCTCATTTGCAAGAGTCATCGCACGCCAGGCCTTGGCAGCCTCCTCGCGAAAGCACTCAACCCGGTTATTATGGGCGATGGGATGATGCACCGGTGGTACCTCTTAACTCGTGTAACTTCTTCTGGCCACCCACTCCCCCCTGCCTCACGTCGCAATGGATGGGCGCTTCAACCGCCTTTCCGCGTAGTACACACCCCCATCGGCTGGCTGTACTTTCCCGCGGCGATGCCATATTTCCTGGGACTCACGCCTAACCGAGTGCATTTCTCTCGTGCGCCTTGGGCGGCGTGTTTACCCCTCTTAAACTGCTCTTCCACACGATGCTGGTTTGGCATTAGGTCTGTTTAAAAGTGCCGTCGCTATAGTCGGTACCCCTTAAGAGAACGTTCGCCTAACGGTCGGACGTGGCAGTGTCTTGGCGGAGGCGAGGTGTTCGGTGGTTGCTAGGTAAATACGGAAGGTGCACTGCCACGAGATGATGCCTCCGTGGGCCAAAGCCTCTCCTCGGTAAACACTTGGCTTGAATGATGCAGCAGCCTCACGTGGTTAGGCGTAATTCTGCACCGCGGTTTCCCTATTTACAGCGCCGCAGGCGGGACTCGCCCCTGCCTCCCTCCCTCCCGTCTAATCGCGGTCGTTCTAACCGGCACCCGCGGCTCTCGCCTTGGCTGCCGTGCCGTGTTGACACTCTGCATGCCCCCGGCAGTCAGGCAGGTTGCTCCGTCGGCGGAGCGGTTGGGCCCGAGAGAGATGGGACGAGGGCGCCACCGGAATGACTGTCGTCTTCGGGGCCACGTCCCAGCGGTGCGCGGCCCTGAAGAACGCAAAAAGTGGACGGTGGTTTGCGGCTGCACTCTGGGGGCGCACGCCGACCCATAACACTGTCAAGGCAAAAGGACCGGCCTCCGGGACGGGAGGCGGTGGAGCTGACCACGCGCACACATGCCGCGGTCGTGGTGTGTTCGTACGGCCAGTCGGAGTCTCTGCTGGCTGAGACTGCCAATTCGCGGTCCGAGGGCGGCTTGAAATTGTCTAGTGGCTCTTTCAAAGCGTTTTGTCTCCGGGTATGGCCGGGTGGAGACGGAAATAACTGCACAAAAGCCCTGATTCCGCTAAGCCCCACCGAGGACAACATTAGTTGCCCGTTCCCTGACCCGGGCGCCGTTCCGGTCACCCGCCACATCTGGAAGGCTTGCGAGACGCCAACGCCGTTGGCGCAATCCGTCCCCGCTGAGCACCACGCGTCGGGCCCCAATCCGCGAACAGTCGCCTTTCTTTGGAGGCGCACAGCGGATACGCGGTGGGCCGGAGAGGCACTTTCCTCTCCTCCGGGTGTGAGAGCTCGCCCGAGGCAGGCGTGCTCTGCCTCGTCGCAAGGATCGCGCGAAGACGGGAACGCCCCGAGGCACGAGGCCATCGCCACCGGGCGCAAGTGCTTGGCGACACTAGGGGGGAGCGGAGGGCCCGCAGGTGGAGGAGTCCCTTCTCTCAACCGCATTGCCGAAGCTGGCGTCGCCTCTGCCCAACCGGCTCGGCCAGCTCGCTTCTGGCAGGGCAAGTGGCGCCAATTTCTGCGCGAGAAATTTCACACAACTCGGGATGGAGGAGCCTCTCAGCTAGTTCAGAAGATTATAAAATCAAATTAGCACAAAGCCGGTAGCCCATTGATTCCCTGACACCCACAGGTTGTACATTTGCGGCTGGGATGGTGGCGAGTGGACACTGGGAGGGCGGGTGTCCTCCCGCCCTCCTCGGCTCGACGGGGACGGGAGCAGCCTCGTGCACCCGGGGCACCCTCCTGGGAGGGAAAGAGACCAGGAGGCGTCTCCGGCCGATGCGTCGCCCCTCCCCAGGGCCAAATTAGCTCCGGGAGGCCCAAATTATGCGCGGACACGCGCGCGACGTTTCGTGGACTGCAGACCCTTAGGTAGGCTGATCCACTAAACAAGAAACTTGACTCCTAACATTCCCAAAGTCATGCCAGCCTTGTTTGCCCTCCTGATATTTGGGGAGAAATATTCCCCTTCAGTCCGTCCGTCCGTCCGTCCGTCCGTTTCTGTCAGGAGTCCATCTTTACGCCCCGCCTCTAGCCCGGAATACGGCTTTTAGACGTGATTCGGTCTGCGGTCAGCTGGCGGCAGTTGCTCCTCGTCTCATCGTCAGGCGTCGTAAACTAGGCGTCCATCAGCGGGAACGAGTTTGGCCTGACCGAGGCACTTCTCACCCCCCTGTCTCGAGACATGTGGGCACATTCGATGGGCCCGAGTCTGGGCTGCACCTCCGTCCGGCTTCGCCGGCCTCCGCCCAGCCCCGGCGCCTTTGAAGTCGCAGTCCCCGAGACCGTCGCTGCAGCAGCCGCCACGAGGGGGCGGCGGAGAGGAACACCGGCAACGGGCTCATCCGACATGGTGATGAGGATGGTCTCGCGGTGTCGCCCCCGGTACCGTTCTTTTCACTCGCGCTGCACACAAGTCCACAAAGCGCCAGACTCTGCATTTGCGCCAACGTGTGTGTGTGCCTGTGTGTGTGTGTGTGTGTGTGTGAGTGACTTTTTCAAGCTGGCTAGCGCAAGACCAGGCTGCCAAAGGAGGAGGCGAGAGGGCGAGCGAGAGCCGGAGAGAGAGCGCGGGAGCGCGAGCAGCAGTGCGTGTGACCTTGACGTGGCCGCCAAACCGCCGCCCCATTGGCTGACTGCCAAACGACGCGATGTCGTCATTTGGCGTGTGTGTGTGTGTGTGTGTGTGTGCGAGCGCCCGTGTGGACTGCCCGCGAGCGTTGTGGACGTGGGCGCGTGCGCCTCGTGTCTGTTCCAGCGGATAAAGCCCCATTTGCTTGTCATCGTCCTCCCCTCCGCCTTCCCGCCTTCCATGGCGTCTTCCCAAACCGTCCACGTTGCGTCCACCCTCCAACATCAACTCCTCCCGCCTCCATCCTCACCTTAACTTAACTTAACTTGGCTTAGCTTAGCTTAGCTTTAGCCCTCTCCGAAAGGCCCGGCACGACAAGGTGGTTTGCGGTGTCAAATGACGCCTGCGACGCCCCGAAGACGTGACACGAGAGGCTGGACCCGGAGGGCCGAGGCAGCCGCGCCAGATGCCGTGCACGCGACCTGCGAGGTCCGGGCGGCGGCGGCCCCAGTCTGCGGGCCTCCCGCACAGACCCAAGCGTCTACCTGCTCCCGCCGCCTCGCCTGTTAACATCTCCGCAGTGAGTGACGAGGGAGCGCAGGGGAGAAGCGCTGGCGGTGCGCGTCGCAGCGGCTTCGGCTCCAGGGGGGCCGCCGATGCGGTCGGAGAAGGCGGGGCCTCCCGCTCTTGCACTGAAAGCGCCGGCGCACTTTCTGTAGCCGACTTCGCCCCATTTGTTTTTTGGCACTTGTGGTGGGGGAAACCGTCGTCATGGCAGCATTGGGGAAGAGGCCGTGGTGCTCCCACCGGCGCACACAAGCGCGCCACGGGCAGTGCTAAAAGGGTGGAAAGACCGTTTCAAACGCTGTGTCGGTTCGGTGTGAAATTGCCGAAAAGTCGGAAACCGGTAAAACTGCATGAAAAGCGTTTTTTGTGGGCTCCGGCCGATCTGTCGCTGCCCCCGTCGCCGTCAGGTCGACGCCAGCGAGGGTGATGACGAGACTGAAAGAGGCCTGTTGGCAGATGCACGGCAAAGAGGCTTCCTTGGGATCCCGCGGAGGCCTCGGGAGTGTGCGGCCACGAGGCCCGCGCCCCGGCAAGAGGACGCCGGCCGAGCCGCGCGGTCGCGAGTGTCGCCGGCGAAGGCGGGGGAGGCGGCGCGCCTGCTGCCTCCCGTCGCTGGCCGGCCGTCGATGGACACGGGAGAGTATTCTGCCTCTGCACGTATTGACGGTTAAATGGACATTTCATGCGACAGACTCGGGACGACTTCTTCAAAACGCCGACCTGCCGGCGCTCGTGCACGCACTCCTCAGCAGCCCTTGAGGGTGCGCCGGTGGACAGGAGGTGGCATCGCGCCCACGGCGGTCCGGTCCACGCGGGGGGCGCTGCGGCGGGCACATGAGCTTGAGCCAGTGGGCTGCGTCTACTGCTCCGAGGAGGCGGACGAGGAGGTGGGCGAGCACGCGAGAGGGCACGCGGAGGAGCACCCCACAATCTTTGGGGTGCTGCTGCCCGCGACGGAGGCCTGAATAGCCGCGCAAGCCAGGCCCAGACGGTTGTGTGGCGTGGCGCGTGGCCCGTGACGCGAGGGGCGATGCCGTCACACCGCGCAGCACGTGGCGCGGAGGGAAACGACGTTCGCGAATGCCCGCCGCGATGGGGCGCGAGGGACGCGCGGGGCCGCACCACCCGCTGCCAGGGCATTCGGCACCCAAGAGGACCGCGCCTCCTCCCTGTGGCGGCGTTTGGGAAAAGCGTCTCCGACTGGAGGATGCTCTACGACTCGCATAGCCCAGGTGCTGCCACGCGCCACACCAACCGGCGCCCCCACAGCTACGTCGGCAGGCGAGGCGGAACGCCGTCCCCCAGGCGACTGCTGTCGGTCAGCACACAACTGGCCTCTGACGCGTTTCCCCGAGGTCTGTCGGCTCTGTCGGCCTTTCTTCCGTGGGCCTCATGTCCGCGTACGTACGTCGTCGCGAACGCCAAGGACAGTAGCCACCGTCTCCACCGTGTGTCTGACGACCAAACCACTGGCCACATCCAGCCTCCCTCTCCCGCGAGGCTCGTTCTCGCCGCAAAAACGGGGCTGGAAGTAGCACGCTTTCCCGGTGGCCGCAGTCCCAACGGGGCACAGCGCTGCAGCAGGGGCACCGTGTGCTCCACGCTGGAGCGGGCGGACGCCGGGGCGGCGCGGAGGCCGTCGTCCGCTTTGAGCTCCTCTCTTCTCATACGATGCAGCGGAGATTTGAGCATGGAGAGAAGCGCGCCTCCTCCCCCCCCCCCCCTCACCCGGCGAGTGGCGACTCAGGTGGGCTCGCCGGGGCAAATTGCCTCAACAACTGATCGCGAGTCGCGGGATTCGGTTAAGGCGAGCGACCGCGACCGCGGCCGCGCACGCACCCACGCACGGACCCGCCGCCAAGCGCTGGCCGCGCGTCTCCACGCCTCCTCGCCAGTCGTTATTCATTCTCGCGCATCCCCACGCGCAGATGATGCCGATGCTGACGTCGACGAGGGCGCTGATGGCGCTGCTGCCCTTGATGACGATGCTGGCGGCGGCGATGGTGGCCACAGCAGCGATACCAGGCCGTGGCTTTTGACGTGCACTTCAGACGGGATCGTAAATTAAAAACGTCCGCGCCCATGCGCCCATTCACACACGCGCACACACGGTGGGGACACACTTATTTTTTGGCCAGTGGCCAATGCCCGCACGAATCGCCGCGCAGGGGCTTGTGTGTGTGTGTGTGTGTGCGTTTTATGTGGAGGACTGAGAGCAAAAGTCGCGTCCGCCTATGGGAAGGGCGATGCAGGGAGCGACAACGCCCTGCGTCAACCTCGTCGCTGGCTCGCACCCGACTGCTGAGCATCACCATCCTCGCGCCCGCCACCCTCCGCCTCCGCCTCCGCCCCCACACCCACACCCGCCCCCGCACCCGCACCCGCACCCTGGGGAATCAACACTGGTTCGTAGTGTCACACATGTGTGACGAGCGACTTTCACCACTTCGCACCGGGTTTGCTGAGGCTCAGCCCTTGCAAGCTCGGTGTCACAGCCTGTGTGGAATGGACGCGTGAAGTGGCTGGAGAAGTCCCCCTTTTCCGCGCCCCCCGCCCCCCGGTGAGGCTGGTTTGTAACCGATTTCGAAGGCCTACAGCAGACGATTTATCCCCTCCCATTGTGGCATTCGATTGTTCGCTGCAGGCTGCCACTCGAATGAATGAAAGAGGCCAGCTGAATGAGGCTCTTGCAGCCTCGGGGCCCCCACTCTTTCTGTCGCCGCCACATCGAACTTTGAGGAGCCGAGGCATTCGTAACATCAAAATCCTCACACTGGTTACCGCGTTACCAGCTGCGGCAACACAGACGCTCGCACCGGCAGACGGTGACAACAGCAGCAGCGGTGGCAGCAGCATCAGCAGCATCGACTAAGAATTCCCCTTTTTGAATAATGAAGGAATTGACGCCGCCTCGGGTCCAGAGACGATCTTCGACCGAGAACACCAGAACAAGGTTGTTAACGGCGTCTCCGGGCCCGGAGACGGTGGGAGGCCTTTTCTCGCGACTACGTCTCGGCGGAAAGCTGCTAATCGCATTCACAGGGCCGCGGTTACTCGCCCGCAGGCCCCAAGCGAGCGCCTCAATTCCATTCAGTCTTACTGCCCCGGCATTTGCGATTTTAAGCTGCGGGCGGCGCCTCCCCTGCCGGCCATTGGGCCGGTCCCCGAGGGGGTAGTTCACTCGAAATGTTTGACACATCGTCCCTTCTGCGCCTTGGACAACTCGGAGTGGAAGATTATCCCTCTGGACGAAGGCCCGAGGCTCGTGGTCGACGAGGACGCGCCAACGAGGGCGTTTCATCGGCCCCACGGCGGGGCGGGAGCGAGGCATGGGGCGATGCGACGCGGCACTCGCGTCGCGCCCAGCGGGATATTTCGGGGTGGTGGGGTTGTGGGGTGTGGCGGGCCCCCGCCAGTCCGCGTCTCCTCCGCAGCCACCCCCTAGCGTCTGCGGAGGCGGTGGCGGGGAGTGGGGAGGCAGGACGGGGGAGGAAGGGGAGGAAGGAGCGAAAGCGATGGGGTTCACCGCGGCCAAAGGCGGCATCCCATGGAATCCTATCGAGCGTGTGTGGGTGTGGAGTGTGCGCTGTCGGCACATCGCCGAAGGAGGGACACTCGGAAGCGCCCGGGTGGGGGGGAGGGCGAATGAATCCGCTCCCACCCGCACCCCCTCCCCTGCCCCTCGCCGGTGGTCGGTCTGGCTGGAGTTTATCTCTCCGTGGGTGGAATCCAACGAGCACGAAGGCCCGCGTCTCTCGAAATCGCGTTGACTTGAAATACGGCGCTCGACTGACAGAATGGTCTGTGCACGAGACGCGATTGGCAGACGGAACAAAAAGAGCTGCGAAACTATCATTCAGCTTGCCTAACGCCACCAGAGGGGGGTCGGGACGCCGAGAGCCCACCGGCGGAGCTGTCACAGGAGCGTTCTGAGGGCAAGTCGGACGGACGGGCGCATCAGACGCTCGCCAACGGAGAGAGCGGTTTTCCTCGCACCGGCCTCAGTTAGAGTCGAGGATCTCTGCTGTGGACGCTCCACTTCAGAGTCGCTCGAACAGATGCCGGTAAAATGGACGGGGCTGCCGCTGATTGGAGGCGGGAGGGGAGCGTCCGATCGCCAGCGGCGTGGAGCGCGCCCGAACCAGTGGTGTCGCGGTGCGGTCAGGCCGCTGGCGACCCACTCGCTCATAGCGTTTACCTCGGCCTCAGCCCCGGCGTCGGCGTCGGCGTCGGCGTTTGGCGTTGGCTATTCGCCCCAACGTGCACACGCGAACATCCCACTCGCCCCAACTCGCCCCCAACTCGCCCCCGCTTGCCGTGCGAGCGTCAACGTGTGTGCCTGCACGTGGATGTGTGGGGGAGACGATGACGACGCCCAAGGCTGAGGACTCTGACGCTGACTCTGACGCTGACTGACGATGATGCTGACGCAGACGCTGACGCTGTAGACGACGTTGGCGGGGCCAATGTCGAGGAAGAGGAAGTGGACGAGGACGAGGACGAGGATGTTGATGCCGACGAGCACGTGGCTGCAATCCACAAACCCGCCTCGCTCCTGTCGTCGACCGTCGAATCAGTGGCACGGAATCGCAACCATCTCGTGCACACGACCGGGGGCCTCCGCCTCCTCGGGGGTCAGTCCGTGAAGGGAATTCACCTGCGCGGGCTGTCGCAGTGGGGTCGCGTCGCGCTTCCTCCCTCCCCCCTCCAACCAACCGGTTGGGTGTCCCGCGCACCGGCGAGGAGGCCGAGTGCCCCCTGCGGCGGGGCTGGCGGGAGCGCGGTGGAGGCCAGAGCCGGTGACCCCACGAGGACGGCGTCGGGGGCGGCGTCGGGGACGAGCCCTCGTGGGTGTCTCGAGAATGCGAGGCGTCAAGAGCCGAACCGTCGGAAGGAGGGGTCGGGTGACACTTGTGCCCGAGGCCGTTGAAGGCAGGCCTCTGCGTCGGGCGTGGGCTGCCGTCAAGGGGAGGCGCCACCAACAGAACATTTGTCTCCGTCAAGCGAGGATGAGCTCAGGCCCAAGAACCAGGTGGAGGCGCTAGTTGTCCGCCCATCCGCTCCAAAACCACCTCTAATTGGCCAAAAGTGCACGAGCTGTGCCGGGATGAAAGATGACATGCCGGCGGGGCTACTTTTGGGCCGTGGATAATGTGGGAGGAAAGTGCAGGCCGTGGCCGCCGGGGCGTAGATTGCGGCGCAGGGGGTGGACGCAGGATCGCGTGAGAAGGAGAGGCAGCCGGCGCGAAGAGGGAGGAGGCGCGCCGCGCGGGGGCGGATAAAGTCGCCGCGCCTTCGTCTTTCCTCCATTCCGCACCAACTCAGTGCTCTGCCGGCTTCATGTCCGCCTCGTTCGGACGTCCACCGGCGTTTGAGCCCACATAAGGCGGACCCAACTGACCAGGCGAACAGACAGCCGGCCAAAGGTGCAGACTCCTGTGTGGGGAGCCTCAGCACCATCCGCGCAGCCGCTTCCCGCTCCTCGTCCGGCCCACTTTGGCGTCCTTCGCGGCTGCTGCCACGTGGCATCGGCTCGGCGTCTGGGAGAACGCAGGGCGCCACCTGCCGCCAGTGCCCTTCCCGAGAGGATGGGAAAGGCGGCACGGGAGTGCCTGCCACGGCCCGAAGGAGGGCAGCCGGTGCCACGTTCTGAAGCGGAGACGCTGTGCAGTTCCCGTTCCACCGCTGCTTCAAGGATCAAGCGCCCACACTCGGGGTGGGCGCGCGTCTTTCCGGTCCGCGTTCGATCTCCCAGGCGACATTCTCCGCGCCACCGAAATCATTCGACATTGTCCCCGCCAACGTCGTCTACAGCGTCAGCGTCTACGTCAGCATCATCGTCAGTCAGCGTCAGAGTCAGCGTCAGAGTCCTCAGCCTTGGCGTCGTCATCGTCTCGCCCCCACACATCCACGTGCAGGCACACACGTTGACGCTCGCACGGCAAGCGGGGGCGAGTTGGGGCGAGTGGGATGTTCGCGTGTGCACGTTGGGGCGAATAGCCAACGCCGAACGCCGACGCCGACGCCGACGCCGACGCCCGACGCCGGGGCTGAGGCCGAGGTAAACGCATGAGCAAGTGAGTCGTCAGTGGCCTGACCGCACCGCGACACCAACTGGTTCGGGGCGCGCTCCACGCCCGCTGGCGATCGGACGCTCCCCTCCCGCCTCCAATCAGCGGCAGCCCCGTCCATTTTACCGGCATCTGTTCGAGCGACGCCGACGTGGGGACGGGTGGACGTGTGGACGCGTTCACATCGTGCACCATCGTCAGCTTCTCGACTCACCTGCTCGGACGAGTGACGAGGAATTCGGCGGGGCCCCCAGCGAAACGCGCAAATGGGACCCCTGACCGCGCACCGGCCAATGCCTGCCGACAGCCGCATTCCCAGGCTGCGGCGAGAGGCAAAGAGGCGCTTTGACTCCTCGGCGTCTGATGCAATCAGCCTCCTCACCGAAGTGATGCGGCCGAACCCACCGTCGGGTGGCAGCCAGATTGGCGTGATCGGTCTTCGTGGTGGGGCGGCGTCCGCGAGTTGTCGGCTTGCAAAGTGGGCGTTGGGAGGCAGTGAGGCGAGGCGGGGGCGCAACGCGTGGCAACGTCTCCCAGCCAACTTCTCGGTCCGTCCGCCCGCCCTCCGCCCGCACTGCCTGCCCCACGACGGCCGGCGGGTGGAGGGGCACACATGGCCGCGCCAGGACCGTGGAGGGCGTCTGGTGTCCACGACTCGGCTCTGCTCACACTCGGACTGGTGGAGATGATGGAGAAGGGGAAAGGAGAGACGGGGCTCCACGAGAACGCTCGAGAACACACCGCGAAGCCCGCGAACGGGCAGCGAGGCTCCTCCTCGTCTCCCACCTGCCAACTGGCATTACTAAGTCCCAGTGTCAATACACCGCAAAGTGCAAAACGCTGGCAGGCCGTGTGGTGCGAGGGCAGTTTGACAGCCGTACGACATCTGACGTGTGCGCGCCACTTCACTGACGCCTCGCAACTCTGAAGGAGGCAAGCAAGCTGCCACCTGGTCAATGCGTCGCCTCCCCCTCCACCTCCTTCACCTCCCCCGCCTCCCGGATCCGTCCGCCTTCCGACACCGGAGAGGAGAGACGCGACCGAGGCGAGGGGAAACCTCGAGACGACACGAACGCAGTGGACTGCCCTTCATCCCCACCTCCGCCGCCGTCTGACATCTCCTCGTCTTCCGCCGACGCCCCACACGAAGCTGCGTTGGTGTGAGGGCCCTGGGGACGTTTGTCGTCCAGAGGCTCTTTTCTTGATTCACCTCCCAGCATGAGGCCACGTGTCCCACTCTGTCACGTGTCATTCTCTGCCACCGGTTGCGTGAATGTCAGGCGTGGACCCTGCCCCAATTGCACAGAGGGTGAGGCGAAAAGAGAGGAAGCGCGGAAGGCAGGGGCGGAGGCTTCTCTAGGCCCTTTCCACCGCCCTTCAGCTGTACCAAAACCACCTTCCCGCCTATCTTCACTCTGAGAGTTCCCTCAAGAGCTATTCAAAGCGCGGCGTCTCTTGCTCGCAACCCGCGGTGTATAATGACGAGGTGGGAGGCGAAGGGAGGCTTCAGACACCATCCACGTGACACCTACGAGGGAAAGTTTTGCCCTGCCAGGCTGGAGGAAAAGCTTCAGTCTGCCGCCTGTCTTTCCACGTGATCGCCTCCGCAGCGGTGGAGGCGCTCGCGGCCTTTGTTCGGGGCTGGGGATGCCGTGGGTCGGGACGGAATTCCCTTCAAGGCGGCGAGTTTAACCCCCTCCCAGGCCGCCAAGTTTCCCGGCGCGAGTGAGGCGAGGTGACACTGGCTGGCGTGAACACAGGAATTACTCACTGCCTTCCTGTCTCTGTCTGTCTGTGCGTCTATCGGGCAGCGATTGGTACGAGGAGAAAGGCGAGCGGTTTTCAGCCCACTTTCACCAGGCATACGCAACGTCAGAGAAATGCAGACTGTTTACTGTCAAGACAGCCAGGCGAGCGGAGGCTGCGCGTTGTCTCTTCCCGTAGCCATTTAGACGAGCAACAGTTCCCCCTCCGGATGCAAGGGCAACACCGACGTGTGACCGTCGTCACGTCCGGGCCTACTGGTCGTGCTAGTGCCGCGAATGGACGGGAGTCGGCGGCCGGGAGAATTTTGAGTCCTTCTGGCCTGCGCCACGCGGTGCGTCTCCTCTCTCCAGCCCGGCGATTTGGTTAAAGCGGGAGTTGCCTCCTTTGAGACTCGAGGCGCTTTGGGCGCCGGTGACGCGGACGACAAACGTCGCCCCCCCCCCCTCCCTGCGCCCGGGGACTTGACTCGAGGTGCGCCTGTGCTCGGTCGTCTCCTACTGGGTTAACGTGAACTACGGCGGGAACAGCACTAAATGGCCTTTGGTCGGCCATTAAATGTGGACTTTGATGGCGTTATACATACGCAAGATGGGTTCGGGAATGGCATGAAGGGCCGGAAGCCTCCAGCGCGGCGCCTGCATCCTTGGGGCACGGACGCGTTTCTCCGCCCCCCCCTGTCTGCTCCTCTTTCGTCCTCGAGCGGAGCATTAAAAACGAGGGACTTACAATTCCTCCAGACATGATATGCGCTAAAATGATTGTGCGCAAGATGCAACTAATTTCTCTGCGCTCCCCCTCACCACACCTAAAAAGTGCAACTGTGGAATTGCACTTTAGCATTTGTCAAGTGAGGGCTGTGAATTCTCTTGAGTGGTATGGGTGATGGAGACTGCGGCCTGATGCTTCTCGCCTTCCGGGGCTCCGAAGAGGACCATGATTGGCCGCGATATTATCCGCCAGACTACAGCTGATCAGATTGGAGGCCCGTTCTTGTTTCCGCGGCGCTATTACGCACTTGGTGTGGCCACGCACCAATCAAAAGGACGGGTTCAAGGCCATCTCCACTGTATGCGCGCGCGGTCGCACGTCACGCACGCAACGCGCAGTGCGTTCGCCTGTGGGCCCGATGGTATCGATTTTCCCTGGCAGCCATGTTAACTCCCGCCAACATGGACCAAGGCGCGCATGCCGAGGGAGGGGGTGGAGGGGAGGCGGGGGCGAGGCGAGTGCGGAGGGGGGAAGCGGCAGCGGTCGACGCTGTCGCCAGCGAGTCAAATCTCGCGTCCGTTTTAGCACCTGAATGCATTACGTAAAGCCCGCCACACTCGCAATTTGTGCGCCGCACCTTGTTTGTGGTCCTCCCTCCACCTATCAATCGGCACTAAGTCGCCCTTCATTTAGTGTTCCAACCGTCTTCCCGCCCCTCCACCCCGCCCTCGCCCTCGCGCAGGCCCATTCCCATCCTCTCTGCTGGCGCAGAGAATTTGACTTGGATCGCAGAGACTGAGTTCGCGGTGTTCATTTGTCAGGAGGCGACGCGAACCCACCGGCCCGGTTACGCCCCAAAGAGCCTGTTCGGCTCACGAGAGCCGCGATTCCAATTCGACCCAGAGGCTGCTCCATCGCCCCCGACCTTAGTTGGTTTCATTGTTGGACCGAGGCAATGAGCAGCATTCGCCTCATCTCTCCACTGAGACCTCACGAGAGCTCCGCCTCCTTCCGAAATGTCTTCCTTTTCACGCCGAAATGTGCTGTCAACGGCTCGCTGGGGCAGAAGGACTCAACGCGCTGCCATTGACGCACCACAGCCGCGAGCGAGTGTGCATCAACCGGCCCCTGTCGGCCGAGGCGCAGCATGTCGCAGCTGCCGCCACGTTGTGAAAAAGTTGACTTCCAGACGCCAACGCACAGATGACGTCGAATTGATTCACGATCAGGCGCAATTGGTTTTTCGCTCGCGCGCCTCGGACGCGGCGTAAAAGTAGGCGGCCTTCGAGATTTGCCCAATTCACGTCGACGCAGACAACCGCCTCGATGACGAGGACGATGCACAGACGGGGACCTCGTGACGCCCTGGGAGGTGGCCACCTTCGCCCGGAAAGAGCGTCGCCCTCCCTCCCTCCCTCTCTCCCTTTGCTCCTTGGGCTGATGCCGTGTCGGGATGGGCGGCTCCGCGAGTGATTGGGCGGTCGGGAGGTGATTTGCGCACTCTCCCCTCCAGGCCTCTTTCCTCGCCTCCGCGGGAAAATGCCGGCAAAGAGCGGGCGTCATCGAAGGCGGCTTGTCTCGATTGGGTCAAGAGGAGGCCTGTTTTGAGCGGAAACAAGCGCACAATTTGGTCTTGTTGTGCCACGTTGCCATTAGGCCGAGATTTCAGGATGGGGGAGGAAGCGTCCGAAAGAACCTGTTGCCGTGTGAAAATTTGCACAGTAGGACGGAAGACTACCCCACTCGGGACTGGAATCTGTGCGGAACGCGGGGCGGTTCAAGGCTTTTGGGCGACGTCGTCCCATTCGGTCAAGGGGGGTGGTCCGATTTGCACCTTGAAAGCGCAATACTGCGCACAAGAGGCGATGAGGTGCCTCGTTTTCCGCGCTTGGAAGAGAGTAGTCGGACAGCCTTTCCGGCGTTGTGGCGGGCGTCGCAAAGCCAGCCTGAGGGCTGATTGCGCTCTGGTGAGTCCGAGTCGCGGACGCATCGCCCGCGTCTTCCACAATTGACTCGGAGGCGAAGCTCACCCCTGCGCCGACAGCCGGCGGGCAACCACGCCAGGTGCCCCGCCACGATCGGTGCGGCCACTCTCGAGCTTGTCATCGGAGGCAGCGTCGGTTGTCGCACGTAGGCGATCCACCCGCCGTCCCGAGGCTGGCCGAGTCGCCGCTTCGTGGGTCGATTCTTCGACGTTGTGACCCGCCGCCGCCGCCGCCGCCGCCGCCCCGAGAGGCCCGGCCAAACGGGAGTGTGTGGGCGGGGCGCCGATTGCCATTCCCACGCCAAATGTCACACGCATTCGACTTCTCGGCAGCCCAGTTTCTCCCCATTTCCCAAGAATTCAACTTAATTCGCCTAGTTCGATTATGTGGTTTCGCGTTTTAAATTAACTTCTCGCACAGAGCCATCAAATCCAAGTGGTCTGTCGCGCTGCCTCCTGCCTTTTTTGCCTGCGACGTCCTCGAGCCACCAGCCTGCCTCCGCCACCGCCACCGCCCCTCCCGCCCCAGGGAGGAGGAGGGCGAGAGGAAGTGCGAGAGGCGCTCGCTGCCCAGTTCCGCACGGTCCACGACCGTGCACTGCACTACCTCCTCAGTCTTGTGAGACGACGGCTGCACGCGCCGGCACGACCCTTGAAGAATGCCTCCACTGAAGGGGCTTTCGAGGAGGCTCGAGTCAGTTTCTTTCTTCCAGCGGCTACCCTCCTCGGGCATTGTCAAAGTTAGCCAGAAGGAACTTGTGGGGAAGCCGGAGCCTTCCACGCGCTCGCGGACTCGTCACGAGGCCACGCGGTCGTCGGAGTGGGGTGAAGCAGGGGCTGAACATCAATTTCGCAAAATGGGAAAAAACTGACTGTGGAGGCGACAGAAGGGGGGAGGCGAGGCCTCGGCCCGCGACTGACAGCCCAGAGTGGGCGGGGCGTGTGCAACTGCTCGCCGAAGCCTCTCATGCGTGGTTGCCACGCAAATTTCGCTATCACTGCGAGGACCCGTTGGTGCTGCAAGTTTGGCCATCCAACGGAGGATGGCGCTTCCACGCTGGCGCACGTTTTGAAATGGACAATTCGGATGATCTCACGCAGTCGTCTCCGTGAGAACATGGACGAAAACGCACGCCGCTGACGGAGGTGGCAGGCAACTGGCCCGGGCCTGATCACCCCTGCGGGCAAATGCCAACACGAGAGGCGATAAGAGGGCGAGGAGCTCAGTCGCCCCGAGGAAGACGAGGGCCCTTCAGGACAGAGACCCGTCCGCGTTCAAGCAGCGACTAAGAGCAGCTCAGCCAGTGGTGCAATCACCCGCTTTGTTGAACCTACAATAGCGATGAGTTTAACCTGTTCGCCCCAGGGTGTTTTCTACCGCGCTTGAAGGCGTGTTGTCGCGGCCGCTTACCTGCCACCTCCCGTGTCGGGAGTCGCCGGCGCCCAACTCAGGCGGAAAAGGCCGTCGCTGGGCAAAAGCAACTTGCCATGAGGACAGTCTGGTCGCAACTCTCAGAATATGGCAAACGTCACAGACTGCGAGGTCGGTTTCGTCTGTGAACACGGAGCAGGAAGACGAGGTGTTGTGGCGCTCCCGAGGCGGCCTTTACCCAGAAGCCAGACGAGTGCGGCTCCGAACGCCGCACTAATCAGGCCTTTCCGGAGCGTACCGTCTTCTTAGGGGGGGGGGGGGGAGATAGTCCTCGCATGGGACGAGCCCACCCACCCCACCCCGCTTGCGCCCCCGGCCCCGCCGCGGGTGCAACGCGGACTCCCCCAGTCGAGCGTGGCCGCTAGGGGCAGGGCGTGGCCGAGGCCCCCACCGTTGTGGTAGCCCCGAGACACGACCGGATGAGAAAATTCGACTCT
Organism: Dipylidium caninum; assembly: GCA_017562135.1. Classification (NCBI taxonomy): domain Eukaryota; kingdom Metazoa; phylum Platyhelminthes; class Cestoda; order Cyclophyllidea; family Dipylidiidae; genus Dipylidium; species Dipylidium caninum. Next base: position 12,006 of record QEYB01000932.1, on the reverse strand, counting down.
CGACTCACATTTGCAACGCTCCTCGGGGACATTTAGCGTCCCGGCTGCTGTCCACAGAATTCACCCGTGTCTCCTGCGCACAAAATGAATTTACGTTATTTGCCTTGATATATCAGCGATGTGGCCTGTTACGACTCTCGTTTTCGCCACTCTTTCGACTTGGCGCTATACTCTCGCCATCACTAGGAGGTTGAGGAAGTCCGGCATGACCGGTAAGCAAATCGTTACCATTAAATACAAGTCTGGCAACACGCTCACTTGACACAGCTCGAGCGCTTTGACGGCTACGAGACCAGAAAAGTTACACCGAGCAAGACCAAGCTCCAAATGAACAGGATAAGAAGGGTGCGAAATAAAACTAGCAACCCAAGATATTTAGACCAGAAATGAAACTCGTGGGATAAATGAGGCAAGTTAGTGACACTACTGAAATCCCTCGATCGCGATGGAGGGTCTGGGCTACGGTGACGCCGCGAAAAAGCCCGAATGGCAAGTGGCAAGAGAAAATTATGACTTAGTTCAGACGGAGACAGGCTCTAACTGAAAAACAACGGTCGCGTATTACAAGAGTAGAAACACTGAAAAGGCCGTGCGGAGGTCGGCGACTCTCGGAGCCTCCACTCCCCGGAGCGACTTTCTCTTGGGCGTCGTTAGTAATTTATCACCCACAAGCGTACTACGCGAAATCCCACGCTTACACTTAGTGATGTCACGGGAAAGCAAATTCGTTGGAATTATAACGAGAACAGATCCGTTTCTGCTAGCATATGGTAAAGAGACGTTGGCCACAGGACAGACCCCTAAGTCAGGTATTCAATAGGCTCATCTTCAGAGATAGGTATATTAAAGGGTTAGAAAGGGAGAAAAGAGAGATAAAGAGATGATGGCAGAAAAAGGGGAACGGTGATCGAAGGAGACTGTCCAATGGAAGGTGGAAGGACGGAGCGAAAGAGAAGAAGGCCACCCAATAAATCAGAGGAGGCCCAAACTCGGAAGTCGCGTCTCTGGAGTGAGGTGGTGGGGTGAGGGGACACACCAGGAGATGAGATTTTTTGTTCTTTTCATACAAAAAAGGGAAGTCCATCTACTTTTTGTCAATTTCATAATCTTGACACGAATCTCGGAGCAACTTTTTTGGCTTTTTTTCGGCACATAAGTGGAAGGATCTATGAGTAATCGAGATCGAAGACGAGCCAGAAAGTACACCTATGAAATGGGGCAATGGTGGGACTAGGGCAGAGGAGGGCAAAAGCGAATCCAATATGACGTAGTCGAGAAAATGAGATGGATGCTATCGGAATTCAAACTAGGGCCTCAGACAGTTCAACTTTGCCTACTGATGCTGTCATATCCTTTCCAGAGGTCGTAGCCGCAGCAAAAGACATACCAGAGACACTAGGTGGGCTCCGGTTTGAATGAGCCACTCTTGATGATGGCACACCTTTGCCAGACTTGAACTTAGCCTTTCCGCTACCGCTGCTGTTGGGTCGCGAGTGTACTTGTTGAGCCAGTGAAGGTTGCCTTCCTGTTCACTGGTCTCCGCACTGTTGGTATCTTTCACAGCCGCACTTTGACAAGTCCTCTCTGCCAGAAGAGGACTGAATTGACCCTATGTTATTTTTAGCGGTGACGGTGGGAGTCGCGGTAGAAGTCGTGACGGTGTTTTCAGCACTGGCTGCACTATCTGCTACTGGTAGTGGTAGTCGTCGGCGTAGCTGCCGACGTTGTCACAGCCACGAGGGCTGCAGACGAATTTGAATTAGTCATTTTGGTTAACCGGTGAGAGAGACTGGAGGAAGGGAAAAGAATTGCAAAGATTGCTGTTGTTGTAGAGAGATGGGTGGATGCTGAGAGGAGGCGGAGGAAGAAGACGTCGTCCTAAGTTGAGTAGTCTGGTTCTGTGAGGGCCAAGCCATAATATGCGGAGAATACTGTAAATGTATACCGTTGTTAGCCAAAGCCGTGTTAGTTTACCTCCGGGATCCACGAGTCGTAGGTTTGCGCAGGGAAGCCATGCACAAAGTGCGTGGATGAAGCAGAATCATGCATGCTTTGAAAACCGTAAGGGGAGGCGCCGGAGAGCTGAAGGTTCAACACGCTCGCAGCTACATTTGCTGTCGAAGTTGTTTGAGGCGGTGGTGGCGGTACGGACGCCGGTGGGGGAGTCGTTCGTCGATGATGTTGTTGTTGGTGATGGAAAAATTTGTGGCTGATGAGCATGAGGGGTTGCCGTAGTGGACCTGCCTGGGCAGCTGTGAAGGGGTTCTGACCAAAAGGAACTGGAAAAGCATGCATTGAATTTCTTTGATTAATGGCTGCTAGAGTAGCCCGCTATATGCTGCGGCATAGCGGCGAGTTGAGTGAAAAGTTGCGGAGCGGCCTGAGCCGGATGATGAGGAAGTGGTGTAGGAGGTCCAGGCTGACCCAAGTTCATCCCAGCCATGGCTGCATTGAGCGTGCCTATGGCTGATGAGCAGCAACGGGAGCGGCAGCAGAAGGAGGCCTAGTAGCTGGGCGAACGAACGAATGCATTCTGTGTTGGAAATATCAATGCCGTATCAATCGTACTGGGGCCTTGCACACCATACACCGACGGAGCCAGCATTGCAGACAAATTCGAAGCAAACTCAAGATCTGCCGAAGTGGATGGTGCAGGGGCGTTCAATCATCCCGCCACGACTCACAGAGCCATCAAAGGACGCGCCGGTTCCACCCTCAATGGGCAAGGGAGGAAGCATTTATGGGGGTTTGTGAATTGCTAGGATCTGGAAAGAAATACATGCCGAAGACGTCAGAAGGTGAGGAAAGCAGATTCAGAGAACGTTGAAGGGAAGACCTACACCCATCTATCCGTCGTAGGTAACAGCGACCATCGGGAGCACTTAAGACACAGAGCACATTACTCCCACTTTCAACGGCTACCTTCATATCGTCAATAGTGGTACCATTGAGGGCAAGGCGTGGAGCCTCTATTATTTTGTCAATGGCAATCGCGCAGTTATCCAACATCAATTCTGCGTATTGTTTGATCACGGTCCAGATTCTCTCTGGAAAAATAATAATGCCTAATGAAACGATCATGATACACCGTGACGACAACTTACGTAAAATATAAGATATAAGCTGACTTAGAGGGAAAAAGAAAGTATGCGTCTCTCCTCGGTGACCGCTGAGCGAAAGCACGACCATCAGACAGGAGTCCAGACTCTACCCTAATATCAGATGAGTCTTCAGGCAGGAGAGTCTTCAATTCATCCCAAGGTATAATGCGGAAATCTCGTTCCGCAGTTGCGGACACGTCGCTCGAAGGAGAATTAATAAGCGGCAAACGCGAATATCTCCCATAGAATTCAAGACTGGGTACCGGTAAGAGAGGAGGCGACGGCAAAATATGTTGAGGCGGGAAAAACATTATATGATGCCAACGAAGGAGATGTCTGGTAAGATCCAATATATGCCAGGGAAAAATGTAACCTCCTTGCGCTAGCAACATATTTTCGTTACTCATAATTGGCTCTTCTAGCAAAAGTATATACAATTTTTATGATAAAATTATAAGGTGAAAAGTTCACAAATAACGCCTCGATGATATTTACAATCGCATCCGCCCGAAGATCCACTCCCCGCTAGTCCAGCGACTAGCACACTGTCCAGAACAGGCCAAAGTGGCCGCCTTGTTTAATGCAACATAATATAAAAACAAAACCACGTGTTTCAAAACTAATGATTTCTCAAAAATCATAAATAAAATAATGGCGTTAAAAATAAAACATAGCAATTACCTCAACGTTTACTAGGTCTGCGACTTTTCAATTCCGTGTGTTAAGATGCGGCATCGTATGGTTTTACCAATTAAGCTGTACAGTTCATCATCCATCACTTTAAATGAACGGTACGGCAAAATTCTATTGCACTTCTTTAGATTTCGCAGACTAGAAAACTTTAACTTCCGCAGAGGAGCGCCAAACCCATTGGGGATCCGAGTGAATTGACATTAGATTTACGCTTACCTTTGTAGCTTCCAAATGCCCACAGAACCCCCATCTCCCTGAGGTTAGGTCAGCAATTTTTCAACTCTTCTCGCGGGCCGAGGGAGGCCGCAAAAAACCCATCAGAGCAGCGTATGTGGAGTTCATTATTCCCCCACCCCTGTACTTTTGGTTTCACCCGCACCCTATTCTTTATGCGTTTATACTCTTTGCAACTTTTCGAATCACATTTATTTGTACTTCGTTTCTAAACAGGCTGTACTATGCTCATTCACTTACCACTTTGTAAAGGTTGTCCACTTACGCATTTTATTCTTCAGTGTACCACCACCTCAGATGGCTCTCAACTCCGGTCGAACTCGACATATAGTTGCTCCAGTTGCTGTTCGCGGCGCGAAATTTTCGAGGCAGTAACGCTGGTAGTGGAGGTATTGTTCGCGGAAGCAACTTACCTCGTGGCCGCGGGGCTTCACGGGCGCTTGTTAAACGCAGAGGAACGCGTCGCTTCACTCGCGGTGCACCCGCAAACCCCCAGCAGGCACGCGCCGACCTGGACAAGGAATTAACTGAATATATGGGTGGTGGAAAATGAAGAATCTACAGTTGAGAAGACAAAAAGTACTTTCGTTTTCCTCCTCATTACTACTCCTCTCTATTCGTTAACTCGTGTGATTTTTTAAGCAAAAGCTACACAAGCAGAAAAAGTGACACGCTTTCTGCCGACTGCACCTCCCTTCGCCGAGTCCATCCTGTCTCCCAGTTTAACTTCTATTACCCTCCTGTGCGCTCCCTTTCAGTATATGCATTTTGTAATAAAACTATGGAAGTCAGTTTTTTATTCCTTGGTAATAGGCTGGTCCTTTATATCACTTAGAGCTCTCCCCATATTATTTATTAACTAACTAGTAAAATACATTTGCACGTTGATAAAGATTCTATCATTTTTTTAAGAGCGGGGTAGGTTTTTATTTTCGCGAGGAGAGCTCTTCCCATGGTAGTCATTTTTCACACAAACGAGTAGTGTGTGAAGTGTGACAAAGGTCCCGATTGGTGCTTTTGCGAGACTAAAATTCCGAGATTTTCAACAGAGAAAACTTCGTTCCGGGTTGCACTAGTCACTTGCGTTAGTTGTAGCCTGCCACGAAAGTAACGTTGGAAGGAGGTGGGTAATAAAATAGCCCCACTTAGCTTCAGGGCTAACGTTTTCTCGACTGCCCGCTTGTCGTCAGTTTGTTCATCTCCTCTGACCTGTTGCCCCGACCATCATCATTGCCAAGGGAAGTAGCGTATGCTGACCGGTCAGGCGCCGACGTCTTCAAACTGCTTAATGGGTGTACTACACGACCGCCGTTGACCCTCTGGCTGCCGGGTCGGGGTGTGCACCCGCCCTCCTCATGCTTGGCACGCTCATCTTGATCGGATCTGCCTGTCGCTTAGACGTTTGCAGCTGGGAAGACGGAGGATACGAGGGTGGGAAATCAAATAAGTAGCGGACATCCTAATTTGTAGACGAATGGTTAACAGGCGGAAGGTGAATGAAGAATCAGAAGAGATGGTAATCGCGAGCTCGTAATGAGACGAGTCGGAATTAGGCGTCAGGCGTTCGCGGAACTGTCATTCCTTGTCAGTGATCCCGATAGCGAAACGAAAGTGAACTGGCCCATGAGCGGGGCCAAGTATTGCCAAAGCGGAGGGGCATTTTGGCGCACAGATATTAAAGCACTCCGTTCACTATCAGCGGTGGGAGTTTGTCGGGAAGGCAAAGCGTCAATGCCGTGGAATTAGAGCGGTCCCACGTAGGACTGCCTCCTCGACCCTCCCCTCTTTTACCGCACCATCCGCAGACGTGTCGAGAACCCCCGGGGCTCGCAGCGTGCATGTCCGCAGCCCCTCCCGCCACCCCAAATGCACCAGATGGGGTGCACGTTGACGGAGAGGGTGTTGCTCTTTGGCGCCGTTTGTAGCTTGCAAAGTCTGCTGCCGAGGGGTCAGCGCATGTAATTAGCCGCCCTCCGTTTGCGTGGTCTGGCGCGCGGCGCCGGTCCCCAGCCCACGCCTGTGCCAGCCGCGCTCGTTGACTCACAGGCCCCACTACGTCCTGTCGGCGTGAAAAAACCCAACGACTTCACGGGCGATTGGGTCTCCCACGGTGGGACCGTGAGGCCGAGGCGAATCTTCATCCACATGGATCGCGTAGCGGTGGTGATTGGCAAGCGGTCACTTCGGGACTGCCGATTCAGTGGACAGAAGGAATCCAGATGTTGTCAACTCGTCGAGAGGACTAGACTTAAGACGACGCGTCGCGGGACCTCTTCCCTCTCCGGTGTCAGCACGCTGCAATAAGCAATGGAGTCTGGACAATTAGGGCCCACCGAAGAGTGTGAGCTGACTGCCAACCTGTCGCTGTCCTCGGCCAAGAAAAAAACACCTTCTATGGCCCCGAGTCGCCCGCAACCCATTACGAGGCCAATCGAAGTAAATATTTGCCGTGCGGTGACGTGAAATGAAGGGCGTGAGATGGCGGATTGCCCTGGAACCTTCACCGGGGCAGACGGACGCATTTCAGGTCTGCCCGCACTGAGGGGACAACCACCTCGCAGTGAGCGCCACGTGCCGCTCGAGTCACAAACCGAGCCCAGTTGCGGTAGTGGAGTCACGCAACGCACCCAACATCGCCGTCAACACACGCACGAAAAGCGCTCAGGGGGCGAAACACGCCTCTTCGCCTCTTAGATGGCGAGATCAGTCACGTCCTGGCTGGGGGAAGATGCGCCCTCATCGCGCCGTTGTGTGGGCTCGCAGACCTACTTGCTGCAGGCCGATGGCATGACTTCTTCCACCCCGACGCCGGTGACGCGGAGGCGAAGAGATGCGGGGTGGTCGAAGCACCATTGAACCGTCCGCCGTTGATGTGCGGGGAGGGAGACGGCACTTTTGAGCGTCAAGCCGTGCTGACATTAACCGTGCCTATTCACAGGATCACTTAAGAAGGAACCCAAAAACTCAGAAATTTAGTCGAGGAGGACCGATTGCTTTTTAATTTGTAGGATAAAGTAAAACCCTGAGAAGCGAACGTAAATACCAATGTCGTCGGAATTCACGTCCACAAACGGAAACTGGTTAAAAAAAATAAGCGAGAATTTGAGGATGATTATAATAAACGACATGTAAAATGTCACACACATAACGGAGAAGACATAAAGTTGTGTACAAAACATCGGTGATGATGCAGCGACGGCTGAGAGGAGGGCAAAGGTGAAAGAAGCACAGGGTCGGATTCCCACCTTGCTTCCTTTTTTCCATCTACCCCAAAGGATTATCCCGGTCCGCGGTGTAGGATTCACTCTCTTCCACATTGGTAAAGTCGAGAAAGTGTGAGGGTCGGTGAATGCGATGGTAGAACTTCTTCGGTTTCAACGGCTGCAGCTCGTATTTCATGTTCGGATTGTGACGCACGCCTGAGAAGATCAAAGATCACATTCAGATGGGATTTTGTTAGCAGAACAATTGTTCACCGGAACTCGCGAAAGGAAAAGCCGCCAATTCGGTGATCCAATGATTAGGGGTGAAAAAACCGAAGTAAGTCATTATCAAAAGGGGAACTCTCACCCACCCGGCAAAAAACAGAGGCGGAATAGAGTACTACCAAGTTGGAATTCAAACGCAAACTATAGACAAGTTTGCAAAAGAAGTGAAAAAAAAAAAACGAAAATAGTACTAGCGCACGACCTGAGTATAATGGGTCGAGGGGTTGAGCGGACAGAAATGATGACAGCTCCCTCCAACTCATCAGCCGAATCAAATAACTGAAGGCCCAAACAAAAGTGAGGTGAGGAACACCAAATCACCGTAATATCACGCCTGACAGCCAACGGAAATTACCCACCTCCGATAGCGCATTAAAACCTGATAAAGCGATTGACGTTGGCAGTGTTTCGACAGAATCAAGCGTTGTCAGAGGGGAGAATAGGAGAGGAAACACGTACCCATGAAATTATAGTTCCAGGAGCCTTGAGCAGGCACCATGAAGAAGCCAAGAAATCGGTCAGGAGAGGAGCATCTGGACGCGCTCGTAGTGACTGGGGTAGGTACCTTTGGGGTTGTTGCCCTTGTCGGTGTTCTGACGACCCCACTCGTATCCGCCCGGTGTCAATTTGTAAGCACCAAAGCGACACTGAGCCCGGCGCGTAAAGCTGCAAGTAATCACTATTGGTCCGCTCGCCATCATGCTTCCGCGAAGAGTTTCGCATGTGTAGTCACATCCTACAAAGATAAATGCACTCTGAAACCGCAGTAATGAATGTCAAGTCCAAAGGGGATTAAGAGGACCATTTCTTTGAAGCACCAAAAGCAACAGCACTGTTGTTAAAAAACGGCGCTGAAGACGATCCTGAAAAACTGGCACTAAGATCGACGGATTGTAAATCAAATTCCACCAACAGAAGGGCTGGATTGAATCGACGGAACATCAAAGGCCTCTCTAAAGGAAACTATTTACACTACACTGCTGAATATCATCCCCAATATTCCATTGGGCTCCCGTTAAATGCATATATATACTAAAACAAAGTGGATGGCGCTGCCGAGGCGACGATTAAGCTCACCGTCCATGCGATCAAAGAATGACCGTTTCTTCACCGGGAATGTTGCGGACTGAGGTGCGTTCAGGTAATTAATTCAGAAAGGAGGAAGATTCTAGCACGGATTACCTGAGGTGATAACTGTGGGAGCTCATTAGGGCTGTGTGGTGGATCCATCCAAGAGGTTCCATTTCACGGAGATACTCGTCCTGAGGAAGGCCCTCGGAACATGAACTGTTTGATGGGTGCCCACTGCGGCGGCATCACTATGCAACGAATTTTCCTTGATTTGGTTATTGTCCGGGGGCGAGATGCCATAAAGGTAGCCGCAGATCTAAGGGAAGACAACGGCAATAACGGAGGCCACAAGGGGCTACTGAAAGGGATATCAGTACAGCATTATTTGGTGATTAATGATAAAAAACGATTAACTGATGAGCCCGATTTTGACTTGAGTTGGTCAAATTCCAAGATCAGGGATTGTTGGTTGAGTGGACCTACTAAGACCATTAAAATAAGCTTACGAAAAAGCAATGCATTCAAAGCGCATATCTGCCTGTCAAGCTTGCGACCAAGAAACCGTAAGGAATAGGACTGGTCATGAAAGACTACACAATGTTTGAGGACAAGGAGAGGGCAAGTAAATAACGTCTACATAAAATTGACTAAAGAAAACCAATGGAATTTTGGTAGGCAATAAATAATAGCGGCAGGAATATAAAGAGCACACAGTTGGGGGATAGTGTTACATTCTGAGAGATAAGACCAAGGAAATAGCGAAAAAGTCGCCCAAAGGCCAATAATAACCCATACATTATCAGCATAGTTATGAGAAAGAAAAAGTGTCTTTACCCGCTCAAAGTGGGAAAATGATTGATATTATCCAAGCATGTTCCCTCTTCTTAGAAGGAAAATGCGGTATTTATAAAATTATCGGCAACACCATTTGTCGCTGGCGTTCTGCCCACATGGTCATTGTACCTGAGCGCGACCTGGTTCCTGCTCAAAAATAGGACTTCCAGAAATCATACAGGCTAAAAAAGTGGAGCCTAACCTGAGCACGAAGATCGGAGATGGTAATAAATTTCTTGAGGACATTCTTTGGAAGAATATACGTGTACCCATTTTTCCTTAATGTCGTCTGAGCTGACATAGATGTTGTTTGTGCGCAGGTAAAGATTTGTTGCAGAAATCGCACGAACTCGCCACTCTGTTTTGCTACTAAAGTGCTGCTTCTCGTAGTTAGAAGTAGTGGTGGAAATGATCTCTTCTCCGTGCTTATTTACAGTCTTTGTGTGGGGTAGCGGTGAGTTGAGCCTGGTCCTTTCGCCGCTTTCTCAATCTCGGCGATCTGTTGACGCTGTTGTGATGGCGCAGAGATCTCCATGCCCAAAATTATGTCACGAATCTCCGACTGGGTCAGTGAGGCCACATTTACGCTATAAAGGTAGGCAGAGGACAATCAATGCGAAATGGACTCAAAACTGTTCAGTGTCAATTTGACAGCAGTTCTTGAAAGTGGCGCAGAGAATAGGAACTCCAATACGCAAAGGTTAACGTAAGAAATCAAATTTATGATGCGCGACGTGATGCATGATGGCGTTTAATTCATATTTGTGTATCAAATACCAGATTACGAGCTAAACAACTTAGACCGACAATGAATTTTCCACGAGTTTTCTGTTCGAATAATCAAAAATAAATAAAAAAGGTTAAGTATAATTTAAACGAAGTGCATGGAAGTACAAAGGTAATGTAGATAAACGCCGAAGGATGTAATCATAAGATAAAAATTTGACAGAGAAACGACTCGAAAATAATGAGGACAAGAGGTGCATGACAAATGGAACTCAAAAATCGAGAACAAGTCAGTTTTTAACTCCACGTCCACGACCAATGTGCCAGTAACTAGAGAACAGCCTGATTTGAGCAAAAATACTGATAAACCTCGAAGGTTGCAACTTCGTGCAGGTGAAGTGAATTTTTGCAAGGGTTTCAAGAGCATCAACCGACGAGCAAAGAATAATATATAACCACGGAAAAAGGCACAATAGGCAAGTGTCTTTCTCGGAAGTTTATAGCGAAAGACTATGCCAGCCAATCGTGCCCCATTACCAAGACGGTATGGGGTGTAGAGGAACTGGTTTTTGATTTCTGCCCATAAAGCGACACGACGCGCACACCGCGATAGTGCATCAAGAGGGCCAAAAGGAGTCCGAATGGGGAATAAAATCCAGCCGACGTTAAAACGGCGTCGGGAGGTTCGCGAAAAAGAGAACATGTCAATTAAAATTGAATTATCAAAAATGAAGACTGTTTGTTAGTATTACCGTGTGTAGCCTAGAGTACCTAGAACCAGAATAGTGGTGCGCAGAATCAGAAGTATGACACCCGATCAAAAAGAGGGCAGTTCTTCACAATTATTCACCCGCCAATAACGACTCAGACACAAGGTATGCATGGATCTCGGTTGCTAAACTAGGCTTACTTGTTCTTCTTGCCATAGTCAGCGAGGATTAGGTCCTTAAGCTGATACTCCACCTTGATCCACTCCTCAGGAGTGAGAGTGGGCCAAATGTGGTGAGGCTCAGTAATCGTAGTCTTGTTCCGGCTTTCAACGTCACCTTTGCTTTGTCGTTGTTTGACGTGGAGGCGCGAAGGATGAGGATAAGGCGCGAGAAGGCAGTATAAGACTTGATTTGACTTAAGCCAGTCATCATAGAGGGTTGAATAACACCATCTGAGGTTCTGTTTGCCTTGAGAATATGAGATCACCGAACTTTTCCACTTTCAAGCAGGCTTGGAAGGGAAGTTGGAGCTCTGAGCCCTAGAGAACATCAAGTGAGTTAAATTGAAATGTTTTCCGTTTCATGATTTGCAGAGAAATTCGAAAAAAGTGTGCAAGCCACAAAAGTTAATGGTGCTGGAATACCGGAAGAATTATGAATGGATAATTTCGTTACTTGCCTTCATCATAAGCAGCAAAGCAAAAACTTCAACCTTTGGTGAACATTTTCAAGCCAAATAAAGGATGATCGAGGAAGCCGATCCAAGAAGAGGTAAAGAGAAAAAAATAAGGCGAAAAACAAGGGCGTAAAATAATCCGGTAGACATCAAACTGTGGTTACTTCCTACCCAAAAGAAAACTAGATCGTTATATGTAAATAGATAGTAAATCACACGAAACAGCAACATAAATTGAGAGCAATTAAATCGGGTACCAAATGGGAGAAAAGCTAGAACGCCGTCTTGTTTGGCAGGTGAACACCTTGTGACACTCCTTCGTACCAAGCAATTCTGCGGGCAAAGCGAAGCGAAACTTTCATCTGCGCCCGGGGAACGACACACACATGAACATTCAGTGTGTAACTAGGAGGGGCGGCAGTCACACGAAAACAGGCAAACATACGAAAAAAGTCCTCACAGAACAAAGGGTG
>QEYB01000931.1:0-58237 GCA_017562135.1 Dipylidium caninum | reverse complement strand
AAGAGAGAGATCCTCCACTTTCCTAATACAAGCCACCCAGAGGTAAGCCGCGGGTTGCATCGGATCTCCTCTGTCTCAAATCCCCGACCTCGAGGGAACGTTGATAAGCGCCGGTACGAGGCCCAGTTACACAGCTCTTCGCACTACGCTCTGTCAGTTGACCTCTCGCCAAAGGATCGAAAGGCATCCCCTTGACAAAGCCGATCTCAGTAGGGATGAAGAAGGACCAGCGATTGAATGGTTAAAGGTGGTCGGGGAGGGTGAGGCAGAGAGGAGGAGGAGGACGAGTATGTAGGAATCCATTGTCAAAAATGGTTACCATCGTGGTATGTGGCAACCATCTCCTCTACTGTCTCTGCCTGTGGAAATCTCCGAATGCAAGACTTGTCTATTCCAGTCCAAGTTAATTCAAATCAACCAAGCTCCCATCTTTCATTCTTTTTCGACTCACACCATTCCCCGGTTGGTCTTACGAAAACCTGGAGCCAGCACAATCCCCCACGGCAGAGGCTGAAAAACTCGAAATACAAAATGTAGACAGGTAAGCATCAGCGGCGACGACACAATCTGTGTAACCACCTCGATGCGAAGTGAGATCCAAGGGGATGGAAATGTGGGCGCCGCTCAAACCCTCCAGTACGAATGGCTGAGCAAATGAGGAGACAACGCGCTCGTATGGAGAGTCACGTCTGGTGGATTCGAGGATCTGCAAACGGCTGGTGTCGTCTGCTTCAACTGTTTTCAGTGCCTTAATTGACGCCGATGCTCTTGGGTCCTCCTCTTCACTTGTAACGCAAACTGCGTACTTTTATCTACAAAACTTCCTTCGCCGCCATTGTTCCGAGGCGGCCACCGATGAGTCCCATTCTCAGTCATAAGAGAAGTGTGTCTCTGCTGTGCGGCAGTAGCCAATGCGGGCGCTTCTTACCGGAATAATACGGGGGCAGCAACGTTCTCGGCGCTAAGGAGTCCCATATCCCAGAATGCAAATCATCTGGCGGCAAAAAATGTTGGAATTTCAACTTAGAAAATTCCACTGAAACATAGGATATCATTGCTGAAAAACTCGTTTCGATTGTTCCCAGTGACGCGGCTCTCAGTCACGGGGGTCGCAAATACGCGGTGCGGGATTCCCTCTGTTGGAGGCAGGTTTAACTTTATCATGTAGGAGCAGAAAATGGTGTACTGCAATACAAAAGCAATTTCGTAACTCGGATATCACCTCAACTCGATTCAGTTCTTGTTAATTTGCTTACGTGATCGTTGTCGGTATTCCTCCTCTTGAATTTCACCACTCACTCCTGATGAAGTGTTCCTACATAAATTGTAAATGGCACATGAGGCGTGGCAAGAAGATCTTCGATGAAACCCTTTGTCTGTGTCTGTTTAGCGCTTTGGTACGCCGTCTTGTCACGTGTAGGTCTTTTGCCGCAGAGAACCAACGTGTCGATGGGTGGCAAATGAAGCGGGACTGGCTGGATTAAGTGATTGCCGTCATAGTTAGGCGGTGCTCCACCTATTTCACGCCAAGTGTACACGCCAAAAATGGGTCTAATCACACTTGAGAAAGAGGCGGGACCGAGCGCATAGTGGCTGTGGAGTGGCGTGAATGGCAGAGTAGGTTGAGGAGATATGAATTTGAGATGTTCGTCTGCCGCCTCCATCAGGAGACGCGAAATGGCTTTTATGGGAGAGTGGATTATCTCTTCCATCTCCTCCCTCCTCGCCTCACCATGCTGCTCCTTTAAGCTACACACGTGTCATCGAATACACTGCTTTCTCGCATTTCTCGACTGTGGGTGGCGTTGCAGAAAATAACTTTGCAAATGTGTCCCCCCGAAGAATGTGAGAACTGCGCTGAATAAACAGTCCACTACTGTCGTTTCTCCAAGCCACTTATCCCGCAACGTTCCGGGTAGTTTTCCCGGTCCAATTCGCCTCCAGGCGACGTCGCGAAGTAACTATCACAGTACCTGAGTGGGGACAATGGCCACATAGACTGGCCACTCAGCCAACTGACGGAATGCGGCCTGTTAGGGCGATTTTCGCTGTCTGCTCACCAATAACGGATTGTGTGTCTCGCTGAAACAGTCATGATTAATTGCAAATTTCATTGCCCCCTTTGCATGATTAATACCTGTTTTTACGAGTTTATTTCTTTGCGAATTGCTCCTATCTGCTCTCTCGAATACTAACTCATTTCGTCAGTCTACCCATTTCATCGTCACCCAGCAAAGCAAACGATATCACTCCTGATCGTCTCAGCCGCGATTCCGCCCTGAACTAAGAATTGGGTGCGCCAGGACAACAAAACATAGCAAATGATGCAACAGTCCTCCGTACCCCGACCATTTTCGCCGTATACAGATTATTTTGCCCCAAATGGTCTCATGAGCCAGAGAGCTTCCTTGATATACTTTCAGTTGGCGGGATGCCGATTGTCTATACAAAGTAGGCACTCCAATCTCCCCGTCGTGGTTATTGTCCTCCTCATCTCCACGGGTCCTCGCGATTACCATCATTTGTCACCTCGCAGTGTCAGTCGCGCACCCACACCCTATCACCGACGCCTTTTTTTGCCACTTCCTTGGGCTTTCCTCACCTCTATCGTTTGGATCTACGCCATCGCCCACGAACTTCAACCCCTCGAGACATTGGGCATTGTCTGGGAGATCAGCGAAGCCATTTCTCGATCACGGTGATGGGGCCTTAGCCAGCTCTAATCAGCGGTAAGTTTATGTGGGCTCAACGAGGCTTTCACATTGTCTAAATCGAAAAACATGTGCCTTCCCTTCGGCACATGGACGGTGAATTTTGCATGTAGTTTTGTGGAAAACGTGGGTTAGAAGCAAAATGGACGCAAGGTGAAGTCGTTCTGTCATGGAACTTGAGTTCCACGCTTTAGGCATCATGTCTCCAACGCTGCAACGCAGACGCCTCATTTAGAACGGCCCTCTCCCACCAACCGTGGATCCGTGGAGGTCCCGTTTGTCCTCTCTCTGCCTTCTAAAAAATAAATTGTAGACTGCCGCTCCTCCTTCCCAAGGAGTTTAAATTGAGAGGGATTTGCTGACATCCTCCATCTCTCACCGCATTGCGTTGCACACTAACTCCGCACAGTGCTTGGAACTTGGGATAAGGCAAATATTAGCTTAAAGTAGTCCGAAATGATGTAGAGGCGGGGGAGCGAAGGCGGTTGTGCTTTGTCTCCGTCTCTAAGCAACTTGTTAGCGCGTACAGTATTTCTCCTTCGCTGGTGTGATTGATTGCACGGCTCTCCAACATGCAAAGCCATGCGACTGCTGCTTTAATGGGGGCGCGCACCACCAACGGGTTTTGCCTTTGACACGACACGAAACGCCACAACAAGCAAGCAGCGACGACTTCTGCCCCTATATTTCGATTTACTTCCGTTTAGTGGGCAGGTAAAATGGGCTGAGAAAGTCCGTCTCATATTGAAGAGGCTTAATTCCGTCTCTGTCCCTGAGGACTTACCATATTACTCGAAAGGTGGATCAGGTTAAACATCACGTAGGTGGTTAAGTCTCTTACCTCCCCCCTTCTCTCCCCCACCTATAATATATGTCCTGCGACAGAGCTCCCTTCCTCCAGGAGGAACGGAAGAACGCAGTACCTGACGACGGACGAGAACGTAGATGCTGCTGTAGGGCACACTGCGTTTCACCTCTCCTCCAAGGTGATGGCTCCTGTTTATGGCGCCTCTCGATGCAAAGGTGGCGTTTAGAGGTTGACTAGTGGAACACCGAACCTGAAAGATGAAATCCATATTCCTGAATTGCCCGAACCGTTTTTGTATTTTGTAAGAACTCACATGAAAAATTCTCTCCCTCTCGCCAAAATAGACTCCGCGTTGTGAATAGGCCAGTTATCGGCCCAACAACTCTCTCCGTAGGCTGTTTTAAACACGGTCTCAGTAACCGCTAAATTACAATCCTTGATGCGCTGGACATGTGCTACCTTACCATTGCAGACCTGATGTCCAATTCCCTTTTGGCGTACAATGGCTATCCACGAATCGCCTTTGCGGCATGCATTGGGCTCACCACTATTCAATCTCCTCAATTGGTGCCGGTGTATCCTACACCATCAAACTGTCCCTGTCAGAGAACCACGAAGTGGCCGTAAGTTGAAGACGAAGTTTTGTGGAATGCTACTTAATTTCATTCAGTGTCACTCCGCCGTCAGGCAATCACAACCTCAGCAGATACAAGTGCGCGTTAAACATGACATTCTCACAGGGCGAAGGGAAAGTCTCAAAGCCGCAAAAATGTTACTGCTTCCAGGGGATACTCTCCACTCGCTACATTGGCTGCATATTTAATATGCCTTTCTTTTTCCTTCCGTAGATATCCTTCACTCTGACACATGCGCTACTTTTCTCCTTCCTAATGGGCGTCCTCATCACCAACGTAATAGTGGCCCTCGCCACGGGATTTCGCATGCGTCGTGCCCATGGCATCACTCTCCTCTGTAGCTACGCCATCTTCATGGTGCTTGCCATCCCTCGTGGAAGCCGACGTCATCGTTGCGCTCCCTCCTGGCAGCTCGTCAGCGGCACTGAATAGGTGTCCCTGATCTTTCCTCTTTCCTTCCACCCCCATTTCCACAGCTACTGTGATATTTTTATCTCCTCACACTCCACAGATCTTGCTTCCCTTGCTCCGCCCCTCTCCACCGTCCCTTTTCCGCCTCCGCCTCCCTTTTTCTAGCTGCCGCCAGATGCAATTCGCTATGCATTTTATATGTTCTATGTATGCCACATGAAGTAGATTGGCCTCATACATGGCTGTTCGTCTTCATGTTCACGGTTTTACAGAGAAGGACTGTGCGGGTCAGGGTGGGATGATTGGAGGGTAATGGGCGGCACGCTTCCATCAGATATCCGTCGACAGCGTCTACGCCGCCTCTCTACGCCGTTGGAGCTACGATGATCAGGGTCCCGAGAGACGACTTTATTGCGTCACCTCGAGGAAGAACACAGCAAGTAGCAGGAAAAGCTTAGATTTTCGATAAAAAGAGAGCTTGTCTCAAATTTCCAAATTTTAAGGCTCTCACAGGCATTCTTCGTTGGCCGAACGGTCTGTTAGTCGTTTAAAATAGCCTTAAACACTCAATTACCACTTTGCCACATCCTCGTCTCCAGTCGCAGTGGTCGAGGTAAAGCAAGTGTTCGGTGGTTTCGAATTTGCTAAGTGGGCCTTAAATCCCTGAACTCATGAGCAAGCGCGCCTTTCTCATCATTGAGACAGAAAATTTTCGGACTCATCGTTACGCCTTAAAGGCGCCTTTGGAGGTGGAGCGACAACTTTCTCCGACCAGTCCGCCATCACTCATTGTACGCATGGTACGCTCCTCTCAGACACGCCTGTCGATAGGCATCGCCTTATCATGAAGCAACTAGATTCTTTTCGCATCTATTTACACCATTTTCGGGTCTGTGCAAGTTGTTGATCCTTAGACACCGACAGCCCTCGCTTCCACCTCTCTAGAGACTCTGTAGAGCTTTATGGAAGGTATCCGCTGCTCCGGGTTGTCTGAGCAGGAGGTAACGGAGATTCTGACCTCCTTTACGAACTGAGACGCCGGTTAACATATGAGAGGAGTTACTCTCTCGGAGGTTGACAGGACTTTGGACGCACCTTGAACCAACGAGCACCTTTCCCAACTCCCACATTGACATTACTCGTGGCAGAAACTTTTCGAAGTTCACCACGAGTCATCGGTGTTCGTAATATAGTGGTAACTGTCTGTTTTCATTATTAGGCCATCCACACTATCGTCGCCTTTTGTAGAATAATGCATTAAGACTCACCCAAATGTGCAGTTTTACTCAAAGCGTTTGATTGAGTCGGCGAAACTTTGCCTCTCCTCCTCACTAACTCCACTTTCCAACTCATCCGATTTAAAGACCAGAGTACACAATGACAGATTTGACACCTTGAGAATCACCGATTTCCGCTATCCACGACACGCGGTTCTGGAGTATCCGATGAAACGCCTAAGGCTACACTTTAGAGGTGTACTAGGGCTTTTCTGCAGCAAATCGCAGCCTGGCAGAGGTTAGTTTTCATTCATTTGCGTTTCGTCGTCGTGTCTCCGAAACTACATCTCTCTGCGGCCCCCACATCTGCGTTTGTTGTTTGGTCTCAGGATAAACGCGAATACGCGCAACTGTAATTAAACCGCCTCTCGCCTTGATTACCCCATTGCCATGCTCACAAGGGTCTCGTGGGTATGATTGGGGCCTCCCAACCCCCCCCCCCTCCCTTCAGTCTTACAGTGGGGTTGTTTTGGCACATAGCGAAGCTTTTTCCCAACCACCTAAATCCCGACCGCCTCCTCTGAATCCCCACTCCTATCGCACCCCTTTTCTCCTCTCCTCTTGCGCTTCCCCACTCCCCATCCCATTGCCAATATCCACCTGGCATCGGCATGGCGAACTTGCATTATGTGCCCAATTGTCACCCCACAAAACGCCTAGATTGCGCCCTTAACAAAAGGCAAGTGGCTTCACCCTCTTTTCCTCCTTCAGCCAGGAATGTTACCTCGCCAATGCCCTACTCCCACCTGAGTGACGCTTTAATTGCCCCAAGTCGGCTGTGGCTATGAACTTCGTAGGATTGAGGAAGAGGGGTTAAATGAAGTCAAGTATTTCTCTCTATTCTTTCTCCGTCTCAGGCGATTGACCAGTGACTAGGCGATGAAATTTCCTCGACCATCGATTCATTCACTCCGCCAAGACTTCATTCGTTCAAACCTTCAGTAGGGGAAAATGGATGCTGGCGCGTGTACTTTTCTTCCTGCATTCCCCCCTGTGTTGTTCCGCCAAGTCGTTCTCTTCGTCTTCTTTTCCACCAGAATGTTCTTCTGGTCTCGTCACCGAAGGAAAACTCGCTGAACGCCCGGATTTTTTGGTGTGAGATGGTACAAAACGCTTAGAAGTTCTCCCATAATACTAACATTTCCTATCTCTCCTTGCTCTGGACTAAGCAGACTTGGGATTTGACGTCAAGCACTGCCTTAACCAGAATAACCAAGCAAAGTGCCAAAACAGCCGTCACACGGACAAAACTTGAGTCAAGAGGCCCTGATGGTGTAATAAAAAAAACTCCCCATCCACCTGAGGTTACAAACCATATCTACCACAATCTTTACTAGTAAAAAAATAATTTTTTCGCGCTTTGTCATTAATTATGCAGTCATTTCACACCTACTTCGAAGCTCCACTCAGAAGACTATCTATTAGTCTAAATTCATTAGTATTATCAAGTCAAACAGGCAGCACGTTGTCAATTGGATACTTAAAATGTTCCGTCATTGGTAGAAAGACAGTTTGTTTGCACCCTGTCCAGAATGGGGCATTTTTCATCCCTCAAAACCCTCAATTCCACTAGTTCCCTCTATCCCTCGACCCACGTCCCACCCGACTCTCCACCTACTTGTAAACGATTTACAAAATTTGCCCTGCAATAAGGAGGTTCTCCTTGCACTCTGCCAATCCCATTTTGCATGTTATTGACACAAGATGACATTGCCGCTATTAAGTTTTCCAGAGCATTGAAGTGACATCAATGCGGATAAAAGCAAACTTCCCTCTCCGTACCCCCGCCTCTCTTCTCTCAGCTTCCTACTGCTCCCCCCAATTAGATCCACATTGTGCCAAAGCAGTAGATACTTTAACATAATTGCCAAAAGTATGCAATGAATGAAAGGTGAAACATTTCAATGATTTTGGCGTAGAAGAATTATTCTGCAACAAATCGGGTAGTCCACTCAATATGTCTGTTCACGGAGTGCCAAAATAATGAAACAAATTCTAAGTGCCT
Source organism: Dipylidium caninum (assembly GCA_017562135.1). Classification (NCBI taxonomy): domain Eukaryota; kingdom Metazoa; phylum Platyhelminthes; class Cestoda; order Cyclophyllidea; family Dipylidiidae; genus Dipylidium; species Dipylidium caninum. The sequence continues at coordinate 50,390 of QEYB01000931.1, read as the reverse complement.
TTTTGCCGTAAAAAGATATTGCATATCATAAACAGTTGCAGTAGACTAACTCGACTTCTATGGCTTAGAGTAACCCAGCCTTAGGTGAAATGTGGGTTATTTTATAGAGTCGGTTTGAGGAGAGCCCGACATTTGGGTTATATTTATCCTTGTAGAACATTCGCCCAACTAATTTGACGCTATTCGCCGACCAAGTTTCGGAGACTTCGCGACCGTGTTTCTCTTCCACGGTCGTTATCAATCCCTCCAGTGAAGTCACGCCCTTTCACGTTCGGATATCCTTAAAACCCAGATTCATTCCTCCATTCCACCTCCTCCTCTCCACCCTATTACCCGTGGTCGGTGGTAGACTCTCAGCTGGAGAACTGGGCTCCCCAAGAAAAATCTTCCCCAGCTTTATTCAGGTTTCCTGCAAAGGTGAGGCGGCCACAGTAACTTCTTGATACATCGACGTTCTACGAGTTATATGTAGCAGAATAGCAAAACGATTAGGTCAAGGGAGTATGACAACTCCGTAGCGAAAAGCAACTATTGGGTACCTTTTCACATCACGTGACTTTTATATTTTGAAATGTTTTACTTAAAAGATTTAAGCAACGATAGTTTTGCCTTCCTTTGACATTGACGGCAGACTGAACTGGATCACGGATTTGTCAATGAAATTAATAGAAACGAAGCAGAACTCGGGTTAGAGAAGTGTTGACGTCTAGGCAATAATCGTGATTCCATCTACTCCAATATTTTAAATCCATAAGCAACATTCCTATTTACCAATGGCCGCCTTGACTAATATGGGGATCTCTGGTTCTAGCAATGATGGCGAGACTTTGTAGATATTATGGTATTCGAGGAAATTCTATTGCCGATCAAGTTTGTTCGATAATTTAGAACAAATGGTTTCAAACTTCCTGGTAAGCCATACTCTGAGCGACCATTTTTGATCGACGACGACTTTGTTAAGACCTTACACCATCGTCGTGTAGATTGTCGCGTGGATTTCGTTGTCGTCCAAGAAATGCGTTTTCATGACTTAGCGGGAGGTTATAGGGTATGAAGCAAAGTATGGGAGGAGACATTGGTGCGATGGGAGAGGAGAAGTCACAAAAACTGAAGACGGTATCGTTGTGGGGAAAGGGGAGCTAATGTCCCCAGTTGAGCACAGAGGAGTTGAAAAGGGCCAGTTGAAAGCCACACGTTAGTACCCAAGCCACACTTCAGAGTCACACACGTTCTTGAATCATACGAAACGTGAATGAATGGTAAACAGGTGAGGCTGCTAGTGTGCAGAAGGATGACCATTCCAACTTTGAGTAGCTTCCTGCCTCCAAACTGAGATTGCTATTACATCTCGTTGGTCACAAATGCCTCTCGCACTCGCACTCGTCCTCAGCCTCCTTCTCTGCCTCTCATTCAACCCTCTACATGTCGCCGCATTCTCCTTGGCAGATGACGCCGAGAATGCGCGAAAACTGGAGACTGACTTGTTTTGAGCTGCGTAACCATCGCTATCCCGACCCACGGACCGCAGATGCAGAGCAGCAAGACGACTTGAAAGAATCATCGCCTGAGGCGAATGATGCAGAGAAAGCAGAAGCGATGCTCTCGACTGGTTGGTTGGGAGAGAAGAAGTGCTTCGGCCGGCTAAGTGACGTCAATGAAGGTGAAGGAATAGTTGCCGCATTCGCAGGTATATCAGAATCCACGAACGTCTCAATATAAACGTCACTGTCACCATACCAAAACATCAGCGTCCGTACGCGTAATAAAACTTCTCAATTGCTTTTTCACCGGCTTTGCCTCCAGCAGTGTGAAATTCATAGTCAGTAGCGTTTGGGCTTCAAGGAGGAAAGGTGGACGGAGATGGGCAACCGCGTGCTTCCCATGGAATCAGCAGTTTCACCATTGATCGCCTACTATCTCACCAAGTCAGGAGAGGTCGTCGGAATACCATCACGTGCTTCATTAGTCGGCACCCTTGTCCTCCTTGCGAAATGCACGATAATCATTGCTCACATGTGTACTTCTCCCATCGTCGCTGTCTGTTGCGATTCACACGATTGAGAACAGCATAAACGTCTCACGCATTGGCTCGATACCCTCGAGTCCACCAGCACCATGTCACGTCTTCCTCCGGCACTCTGCGTCCCACCGAAAGCCACTAACTCAGCCTCCAACGCGGTCAGTCGGTCGACCATCACGTTGCCGGCGTGAAAGGCATCCGTTTTCCTTCTCCAATTCAGACTTTCCCCGTAATCTAGACAAATCCCGCTCGTCGCATCAGGGAGGCCAGTGGAGATGAGTGGGAAGAAGTTGCTGGTTAGAGGTGCAAAAAAGGAACTTGTCGGCTGCCACAGGTGGCTCAGTGAGGTCCACACGATATCATTGTGATTTGAAACACCCAAATCCGGTTTCGTCTAGACAAACAGCAGCAGAGGAAAATTGGCTTAACCGTTGCACCATCCGTGCTGTTCCACGAAATCCAACAAAGTTTCGCTTCTCTCTAGCAATGGAAACCAGTCGATCTAACCTCCTCCGCCACGATTCTAATGACGAAATGTGGATTGTCACCTCACACAATTCCTCCTCTCTCTCACCAACGTAATTCGCCTTCTTTCCTGACTCCATTACTCACTTGCCGTTCCCCTACCAGTGTCTGTGTGATGCTCTTCCGCCAATTTATTGCACCTTTCGGCTAGTCAACAAATACCTGCTGCTGAGATGGAGCGAGAGGAGATCAGCCATTATGCATCTCTGATGCAACAATAGAATCTTTTTCGTGAACTGTAACGTAGCAATTGACATATGGAGAAGGAGGGGAGGTGAAAGAGGATGAAGGGGTGGAATGGGAACTGCTTCACGCCTCTGAAAACCCTCTACACAGCTTGACTGATCCTTCTGCTGAAGCTACGCCGTCCAGCCAATATCAGCACATAATGAAGCCTACTTTCGTAACCCAGTAGCCGAAGCAGTCACCTCTCGTTGTCTTCATCACCTGCCTCCGTAAAAACAGTCTCCCTAGTTGGAATGGAGATGCGAGAGAGAGGACAAAATGGGCGAGAAAGGACAAGTAACATTCACCAACGATTCACGCATTCGTGATAGTAAAGCTGTAAAATTGTGAGGCTTCTTCGATAGGCTTTGCTCTCCCTCCTTTGGTTATTTGAAGGACAACCGACTCGACCTGTTCATCGTTTGTTGCACAGTTTCATAGGGACGCTACTGCCTTACGATTAATGTGTCGATCTTGTTGCGGTTGAAATTCAATGATTTTCCGAGTTCTGTGGAATCAGACCGCGTAATTTTCGTTAGAAATTGATATCCACCCTAACAGGTTTGCGTCTAGGACTTTGTCGTGTTGTCTTAATCCTCTGCATTTAATCCTCTTCCTTCGGCATGCGTGGCACGTTGACCGACGGTTTGATCCGAAAAGTCCTAATTTCACATCTGGCACCTCCGATCATCAGCTATCTTCGCTCACACACCAAGGACGTGACGGTAAGACGCCTGGCGTCCATGTGGATCATCAAGCGGTTGACCTTGAGGTTCACATCGCGCTGTGTAATAAACACCCACGAAACGACTGATCAGTAACCATGTTATGGTGAATGTTCAAAAAAAGAAGGTTGTTCAGAGCTCCTCGAACAACTCGCACACGTTGACGGCTTAACTGGCAGAGAAAGCATTAACAGTTGCCAATGTTGGCTTATCTCCTCGGTCATTTTCGCCTCTCTCTCGCCTTTAGAAACAACGCCTCTCATCGCGACCGTTTTTCACTTCCATTTCCCTGAGTGGGTCGTGTGACTGTGGAAAAGCAGGACATTTCTGTCTCTTCTTGAAAAGGGGGACCAATTCTTCACTTTTCGTGAGAGAGAATAAGCTCTTGTCTTCGAACATGCAGAAGACGAAGGATAGTGACGACAGTCCACTACCTCGTGCACAGAACGCTCTAGCCAAGCAATAAGGGCCGGCTTCTCTTCTTGTCTGTCAAGACGAATTCGCGACGACATAAAGGCGTGGCTGAGAAGACACGTGTGGAAATTTAAAGTGGTTGGTTCGAGGGGAGGCGTTATGTACTTTTCCTGATTTAGGCACTTGGAGGACTAAAACTTGAACCTCCCTCAGAAGAAGATGTGTCCACTTAGTGAGGCATCGTCGAGTTTCTCAAACGGTTAAGAATGCGATGCGCCACGATCCATGAGAGTCGGTGACGTTATCCTTTCCTGCAGAAACAATTTAATTCGAAACCTTTGAATCTCGACTAAATTGCCCGGACTTCTCTGATTTGCCCGCCAAGCGCACCAAACTTGTTATGAGGTGACGCGAGAGGTCTTTGGGTAGAAAATAACTGCTGAATGAAGACGAGGAAGAGGTGGAAATGCAGGTTATGGAAGAAAGCCCTCGTGTGGCAGACGTCCGAGAGGAAACTAAGATCTCGTGTCAGCGAAGAATTCAGTGTGCAGAAGAGTGTTGAAGAGTGTATAGAAGTTGAATGGCTCATTGGACTCATTGAGACTTGTGTCGGTGTATTTGGCGAATGTCCCCGATGCATCCGCCGACACCAAATCAACGACCTGCACCCTTCAAACGTACAGGATTCATTGCTTTCTTCATCCTCCATCACTGCGACATCAGCCCATCCGTCTACCCTCAGGCCCGTTGCATTTAGCGCTGAATAACTTCCTGGCGGAGGCAAATGCTCATCCCAAATGATAAAGGTTGCACATCCGCACAACCGCTTCGTACAATCAAATGCCACCTTTCATCCTAATCCGCCTCCCTCTCATCTCCTCACCGCCATCCTTACCGACATCGCCACTCATGGGTGGTGGATGAGACTGTGACCCGTCTACTGTCCCCTTGGCATATCTAACTCAACTACCCTTTACCAAGCAGAGGAGAGGAGAGGCTCTGTTTCGGAGAACACGCTCGCATATATTTTCCGCTTGGTGGCCAGTGGTCAGGGATTTGGCTTTGTGTTGAGCATGCCAAAGCAGGTGAACCTCAAGGAAACATCTGGTGTGGCGTTCCTCTCCGACAAGTTCGAATCAGCGTGGGGATCACCTCATTGCAAGACCAGCCTGTTAACTTCGTGAAGACGGACCAACATTTGAGAAACAGAATTTGCGGAAAGAATGCACTACGAATGTATATTATTCGCCACACCCTTGATGACACCGCTCAAATGAGGCACAAGACGAAGACTCGATTAGGCCTAGAATGTTTCCCACTGCAGCGTAGCAAGCCGTCTCATATGCGTTATCAGTCGAGAGAGATGACTGAATGGATAAAGTGGACTCCTTCCCCTCTTCCTCGCTTGGGGACTGAGTGTGCGGCTCAACATCTGGGAGTGTCAATGAACACGTAGGCAACACAGTAGACGGTCGCCTGAGGTAGTGCGATGGGATCGTCCCCTGATGCGCATAAAAAAGAAGAAGTAATTTTTAAGGAAGAAGAGAGTGAGATGATGCCTCGAGAATGACGAGTCCACCGTCTTAATAACCTCATGCCATTTTCTGGTGAAGCCCTTCTGTCCATGTCAATCGATAATTCCCAGGGCAAAAGGTTTAAATGTTGGCGAGTAATGACTTCCACTAGTCACTTCCTCGTCAGTTTTGTGCAACAGGAGATGCGCTCAAGGCGGATTTGTGGCCCTGCCAAGGACGCAGTCGTCTGTGCGAGAGGATCACACCTCGCACCAATGGAGTCCGTTTTGAGAATATTCTAGTGAAGACTGCAGCATAAGCTTCCTACTTCTCCCCCTTTTGCCTCTTCTCCTCATCGTCTCTGTCACCTTTGACCTCCACCTCTTTACATCCCTCTCGACACCGCGCAAATAAGGTGTCGAGGTGAAATGTTATTTCACGAGAAAGACGCAGTTTTAGGCATGTTTTGCATGCATGACTTTTCATCAAAGTGTTTTTGCTAGTGTCAAGAGAGCTTTGGCGAAGGGTATTAACAGTCGAGTCACAATTTTCGTCTTATTCTCCACTCCTCTTCTCGTGATCTTTTAGTCTGCAAACCTGATTCATTTAAATCTCCTTTGTAGGCAATAGACTTGGGGCTTAATAATTTTTTCTTGGCGTACACAAATGTGGGATTTCTGCTCTTTAGACATCACTTAAGGAACATTGAGCAAGGTAGAATGGGCATAAAGGCAATAAGTAGTGACAATAAATATAATTTAAAAAATAGCAACGCGTGTAATATTGGACACTAGAAACAAACTTTGCTGTTGCCATGGCTTTGATGAAGGCGTCAAAATGGCAGGACATGCAAAGAATATACGTGATTGTTATAACAGATCATAAGGAGCATCCCAGATTATCAGCTCCTCTTCTGCACTCTGCTTTCGGTCAAAATAAGATGCCCCGTGGATGAGGGCGGACGACCTGCAATTCTGGGCGTTAAGTGGGAGGCAGGAAGTGCGGCCCCCAGACCGCTTTTCCCTTATGACAACTTCGTCCCCATTGCGCTCTTTCGCATTATAGAATCCTTACTTTTTCTTAGCTGTGGTCTTACATGCATATACGACATGAAGAGTCCTAAGGGGGACTGGATGCAATTTTCGCCTCTGATCAGCCTGCTCCTTCTCCTCAACACCCCAAGCTTCCAATGCTACTGCACAGCATGAATTGCCAACTTTCAGACCTATCACTGGACCCAACTAATATCGTCACTAATGCGCAAATTGAGGAGTGGAAAGAGTTGACAACTATTCGCACAGTCGCCTCTATTCACCATGGCTAATGGATTTTTCGTCCAGCTCTTCAAATCATCAGAGTTTTCGCCCACCAATTCATATATACACTTTCTTTCCGCTAAATTGCTCGCTCTTAGACGATTCTGATCGCGTGTCAATATAATCCGCCGTTGTCTAGAATAGCGAAATAATGGGAAAGTGAGAGAATGGATGGACCATAATGGGGAGACTGATAATAGAATGGTCGGCTGTAGGAACGCCAAGGCGTAGAGGACGTGTTAGGAATGGGAGGACAAATGCGTCTGCGAGGAAGGAGCAAACGTGCTAGAGAGTCGAGACACTGCGATTGTGAAGTGTACTGATGAGCGTCAGTTAATTGTAGTGAGGTAAACGGAGCGGGAGACGGTGAAATTAAGAAAACGAAGGTGAACAACTGAGCAGCAAACTGCGATGTCGACTGAGACAAGCAGCCTGAAGAGAAGGCCACGTCATCTACTCACCATCATAGGGAAACGATGTCTCATGTATGAAATGAGATTTTTCATATACTCTACTTATTCCGCCAACAGAAGCATGTCACCATGTACGAAGCGCATATCAATCTTATTCCCATGCAAAATATGGGCCGAAATGAAGTGGACTGTTCGCGAAAAAGGTTTTGTTCCGAGCACCAACTACGCAACAGATTTGCATTCATGTCGCTTCAACCTTCACGACAAAATGATCTCGGGCCCAAGTGAGGGCTAAACCGGGTGCATTTTCACCTGCTGGCAGGCAGGCCTCTGGACATCACGAGGTATTCGGCTCTTCTCGCCGTCCGTGCTTGCATGACGACATTGCTAGAGATAACTATGAGGCTGCCAAAAGGAAAGCCTGTGAAAGAAAATGTGAATGCTCACAAATGTTGCGGGTGATGCTATGCACCTGTGTCTAGTCACATGTGAGCTTGACCTAAAACGAGCAAGCTTTCACTCAAGCCGATGCGTGCAAGTCACCCAGTCGCCCTTCTACGTGGTGTCACGGAAACCTCTGCTTGAGGACTTATGAGAATGAGGATGATAGTCGGCATTGCGGAGGAACTCTTCCCCTCCGTGTATGGGTGACAAAGCCGATCTGATTGTGCATGCAAACTGATAAGTGCCAGAGTGGCCCCAAGCAGGACAACATTTGCTTGGCTGACTTCTTCGCATTGTGTTTCTGACGCGTTAAATGAACTCTGAACAGGTCTTTTGACCTTCACTCCATTGTAATCAGTGTCGGTGATTAATACAGCGTGAGTTCCAGTTAATCCGGTGCAACAGAAAATGACAATCGACACCATATACATGAGGACATGCCAGAACATTTAGGTTCGAAAGCCAACAATGGACTTCTAAACGCCTTCGCCATGTAATCTCGCCATGCACTCATTTAAGCGGTATGGAGCTAATGAAGAGGAGGTGAAGTGGAGTCTTCGGGAAGTCGGGGCACAGGAGAGGCGGCTTAGCGCAGCATCTTATCCACCCACCTCCTCATTGGCGCCCTTGTGGCCTCATGCCCATGGAAGGATGTCTGCAGGGACAGCAAATTTTGTAGCCTCATAAGTGGCAAATGGAGACGACAGCTGCCATTTGGAAACACAATTTTGCCTCAGGCATGAGAAAGTGGGCGTGTTATTTAGTGTATCACCGATGTGCGAGCGTCATTGAGCGTCATGAGGTGGAACTGGGGAGAGACGGAACTTTCTTAGAATGATAATAATTTTCGGCTACATTTCGTGTAATATCAGTGTCGCCTAACAGAAGTGATGTACGCCTCGTTAAATGTACATTAAAAGAAGCGCAGCCGCCCTGTGCGATTGTACTTCCATGTAATGCCTATTTCATTGGTTTTGGAAGAAGAAAAAGCACGTCAAAATAGTACAAACAGTGGAGCTCAAATCCACTTGATGAGATGAAGTAGCTAAGAAGCTGGTCGGAATTATACCACTGCTCATCTGTGCCCCACATTCTCAGTGGGATGTCAAGCGTGGCTGAACCCACCTGCGCTCTGATGCATGTTGCGTCCTAACTAATTGAGGCATCACTCTCAGTCCCCCACATAACCACCAAGGAGAGAGGCAGGAGGAGGGCACCAATTTCTCCTAAGTATTTCCGAGGTTGCAATGCGATTTTCGACCTACACCGGCGCCTGGTGTGAGGACGCAGAGAGAACATTTGTGGGACAATCACTGATCACCACCGGGAGCCCTAATTGTGTCCGATGTGTGGCTGAAGGACTCTCACCTTCCGAAGCGGGTGGGGAAGCACGCCAAATAGCGCACGGAAAGTGAAAAAAATACTACAGACGCATTTCTTTCTACCATGAATTTATTCGAAAGCAAAAAAGGACAAACATCAGAATTATGTCGCGTTAACCACGGTTCCGCCATCCTGGGAGTCGAAGAAGTCCTGCTCCACAGTACCCCTTGCTGCGGGTGGGACGTAGCGCACGAGGTCGATGAGGTTTACGCGCGGCCGAGTAACATGCCGTTAACAAAGTTATCCACACTCCTGGCTCTGCTCTTTGCTACTTTAATTCCAACGAACCGCTCAGTTACGGTTTTTGATTGCCCTCACGGCGCTAGGCTTGTAATTTCTTTGTATGTTCGGTTTTCCATTTGCCGCTGCCGCCATGTCCAATTACAAAAGCGTTTTCCTCCAACACCAATTCGACAGGCCCTACTGTAAAAAGGCCTGTGAAACTAAAACCGAAGACAAATCAGACCGTAGTCAAAACGTGCGTGGGAAGGATGCCTCGATCACCTTCTTGTCATCCAAATGAAACCATATTTCCTCGCCCATTGCGTCGTCCCGCCTGACCGCCTCCTCACATTTTGTCCACACAATTTGATAATGCTCTTTTCCAGAGCCTTCATAATTCTCAACGTGAACGCCGTGTGTTCATGGTAGTGATACACCTCCGCTTGCGAGTCAACTCTTCTTGCATGCAGGAGCAGTAGCATGAATCGCTGCCCTCCGAGGGTACGCAACATCGCGGATGTTTCTCTCAGTTATTTCGTTTATTTTCTACTCCTTATCGTCCGCGGCGTCCTCGTCGTCCTCATCGTTGCGCGTGGAGACGATGTTTCAGAGCTTATCAAGTTGTCAACGACATCGAGGGACGATAGAGACGAGTTGTGGGGCAGAAGAACGTACGACAGAGGGGATCGGTTGTCAATGTTGACAATTGTTCCAAGTTCATAATCAATAGATCGCGGAGTTTACAGCAGGTTTTGTGGGAAGTCTAACTGATTGCTCTCCACTTTGTTGTATTATGACAAGCGTTACTGAACTGCGACACCAAATCTCATTATATTGGCTTTATTATCATCATGCAAATGTTTAAAAAGAACCACACTACCAGCCCTTACGTGAGCTTGTTGGATGTCCATTCCGTCAGGAGGTGTGAAGGGAGATCCTGAGCGCTCTTAATTGAACATTTTCAAACGCAACAAATCGCACGACTGAGCGGGAACCAATCAGCGCGTGGTCCGATTGCAATTGGTTAAACACTAACCGGGAGCGCAAAAATCACACCCGATGGTTCTGAATTCAATAAAGCATGCAATTCTGTGCTATTGCTCGCCGACAAGTGTCTCACAGTGGTCTACCTTGTATAGACTCCGAGGTGGATGAGAAGTAGGAAGTAGATGGAATACCCAACGTTCAATGAATCGCCGTCGCCTCAACCAGACTTGTCATGTAGGATAGGGTGAGGGTGACGTGGTATCGGGACTAGTGTCGTAAGGACATAGACCAAGCGGAATACGGCCAGATTCGAGTCTCGTACATAGGCTCCTCGTCAGCATCTTCAGGCTCGAGAAGAATATGAACCAGAAAAAACTACAAAGGAGTTTTCACTCGTCAGTTAATGTCCGACCTCTCAACAACATCCATCGAATACCAGCGACGTCCTAAACGCCGACCATTCCAGTTCCCTGTCATGGTTCGACACCGACGATACGTACTCACATCCACATTGAGCAATGGCCGCCTCAGACAACTGTCGACTTTGACAAACGAACGCTTCTGTCCATACATTTCTCCGCCCAACGATGTTGACAACTCGTCTTCAGCGTCCTTCGATGTCACGAACAACGCGATAAGCCCTGAAGTCATGACCAGCCCAAAGCCTCGCCTCTACGGCCGACTGAGAAGACGGTGACGAGGAGGAGGAAACTACCGAAATAACTGAAAGCTGGCATCCATTCTCTGCACCATCAAGCGCTTGCTCGTCTGAACATTTAGAACTGCAGTCGGAAGAAACTACTGGACGTGTGGGCCTATTTAAGGCTCTGTCACAGGGTTTCCCTGAATTAGACCGCATGGGCTCCGCAAGCGGCGCTCCTTTTTCCATCCTTTTTGACGTAGTCTCTGTTTAGTGTAGCGGAGGTGTTAGCTGAAGCAGAGTTGCAGGAAGAAGCCAGGTCTTCCATTTGCCAGCGTTCGTGTGGCAGTGTGGAGCAGCCAGAGAAGATAAATTGAATCGTGTCCTTCTCCAGCTCCAAGGAAAAAGTCGGATGAACTGCATGCAGTCGGGACTCACGCCCGACTCCGACAGACGGTACTTTCCTTGGAATTGCATACTGCATTTGTGTTGTGCTAGGCGTCTTCTTGTTTCACATGCAGTCACTACCCAAATAAAATGATTTTGAGACAATAACCATCGCAGCGATATTTGAGAAGACGGTTAGTCTGATGCGAAGCCGAAGAATTCCACGAGTCGCATTGGTTGCCTAATGTTGGAACAGATAGCATGTGGTTGTGAATAGAAAAATTCAATGAAGTCTGCCTAAAGACTGCTGGAAGGTAGGCGGGTTGAAGTGAAACCCCACTTTAGCTTTGAAGACACCATTCCCTCTCGCAATCGCCGAAATTGAATTGAGGAGTTGCAGCGAGACAGTCGGAGGCCATGAGTTGGTGTCAAACATACGCTACACCCCGCCACAGCCGTCATTTCACGTTCGACTCGAAGGAAATAGAGTGACCATTGAATACTCTCTCTCCCTCTCTCCACCCCAAGTGAGCTCTCTGACTCTGAGCTCTGAGGCAAACCAGCACGATAACGAGGCTGTGCAGGAAGAACGGACTGCGATAATATTGTTTAAATAGTGCAGTGTGACAGTGGAGAAGTAGGACATATCTCCCACATCTTCAAATATCCTCCCATTTTTGGCCAGGTGGATCCATTTGTCGGCATTCGTAAGAATTGCAAAATTGCATCTTAACATTCCTATATGCAGCGGACGAAGGGCAGCGATGAAATCGGAAACAATGCTCCTGCCGAACAGTGAGAGAAGCCACCTCACTCGCGTGCGGCAAGACGAACTCGTGACGGCATGGGAACGGGACTGATCTGATACCGTGTGGAATGTTGAAGAGAAGGTAGGAGGGTGACACCTCCCACGATGTAGGCACATGGCGAATTAAGACTGGAGCTTCTTTTCACCAGAGGAGGAAAGCTTCACCACCCAGCACTCACATCTGAGAGTTTTATATCACGTCTCTTTGGCATAGAAAGTCGGTCACGAATTTCCTTCCCAGTTGTGATCCTCAATGAAGCATGGCTTTCCGACGTCTCTGACACAGAGAGAAATGGCCAGTGGTGCGTCAATACAGTAATAGTGGAGTAGAAATAGTTAAATCCGTGATCTCTCTGCTTCCAGGGACTCGTCCTTAGTAACATGACACGACTCAATGAAATGTTTAACCTGCAGCGCCTTCATGGTCGGCGTGCAGGGAAGCCTCAAGACGGAGCCTTAAATAGGCGCAAACGTTGGTCACCTTCTTTTGACTGCTTCTCACGCTTTACAAAGGAGAGGCATTTGATTATGCGGAAAGTTGAGACGAGTAGTCAGCCTCCAGCAGTCTGGTTCCTCACGAGATTACTGGTCAACCGTGGTCGGATGTCAGTTGATAAGATTCAGTCACGGCTGACGTCTTTTCGATTGAAACTCGGCTTACCACTCACTACATGGGCAGCAGTGGATACGACAGATCAGCGCATTTGAGTGTTGGCCGGGAGAACACAATATACTAAATTAAAATATAAGTGGAAGACGTGATTCGGTTACTTTCTCTGCACACTAGGCCTTTTGCAGGGGCCCGTCTCGTCGTGGCTGCCTAACTGCGCTGCGGAGCACATTGCCTTCGTGTAGACTTGGACGACTGCGGCGTGCAAAGAGCTGGCGATAAAACTGCGCCGGTGATGGTGCCTTTTCGAGAAGGGGAAGTCTTTTGCCACGGGGCCTTGAGCAGGTTAACAAAATTAAGCATTCAGCCGGTCCCTTCTTCATAGCCTCATTTTCAGTTTGACATCAGGATTGTGTTCACTTTCTCTTCAAATTCGAGGAGCATCTCAACCTTGTTCCTTCCTTTCCTTCACTCCGCCAACACGCACATGAGGCGACCACATTCTAGACTCATTGCGTCTTTCGCAGTAGGCAGTCCCGTCGTGGCTGCCAAGCAAGAAACTCAGTTTCACGACTTTGTGATCAGCTGTGGGCAGAAGGCGGACCCGGAAATGGGCAATTGCTGGCGACACCTAGTGAAATGCGGCCATCTGTTTTTCGGGAGGCCGTTAGCAATGCGTTGACACAGAAGTGGTTCTTCTCCTTGGAGCAACTGTCCTACAGGGTGCAGTGTACGGGCAAATTGGATCGCGTCCATCCAATCGTCCACGTATGAGGGGGCTCAGGTGGCGTCAGCACTATTTCGCAAAGAATTAAGTGAAGCAGTCGGAGGCGTAGTGACGGGAGTGGAGGCAAAGGGATGATGTGAAATGTCTAGTGTCTAAGATCGCCTGTTAAGCAGTCAAGATGGTGGTGGCGACGTGTGGCTTCCACTACCACAGAGCCCATCAACGTGTGCATTGTTGCAGTTCATCGAGGGTTTTGGCTGCAGGTAATGCAAACCGTTCACACACTGTGCGTAGGATTGCAAGAGTGAGCATAGGACATCGTCCACTAAGTTCTCAAAATCTCCCCACTTGAGGAAGTAGTGTTGAGTGCAATCGGGAGGAGTAGAAGAGGGTACTTGGGAAATCACACATCTGACAATTGCAGAAGTAGGTCACTTGTGGTTGAGCTTTGTAACCTATCAAAGTGAGGAGTGTGATTGCCTGACAATCGGCCAGACAGGACAGGCGAAGAAGACTTCAGCCAGCTCCACGAATGGACGAGGATGGAAGCGTTTGCGATTGGGTGATCGACATCCTCTTCCTGTCTACCACGTCATTTCGGGACTTGGCTCAGAGTCTAAACTCTCCTGTGCAAATCTCCCACCCACCTACGCCTCCATGTAAACACTGTGAATACTCAGTAAACAGATGGGGTTACATGTGTAGAAAGACTTCTACCAGGGCTGCGCTGAACTATCCCACTTTGAGTAGCTTCCTTCTCCCACGATCACAAAGCGAGCTTCCTGTCACATCTCGTCAGTTGTCAAATGCATCGCGCACTTGTCCGTACATTCGTCCTCAGTTTCCTTCTCTGCCTTGCATTGAATGCACAGCATGTCACCGCCTTTACCGTGGCACACGACGCCGAGACTGCACGAAAACTGACTGCAGACTTGCTTGAGCTGCCTCTTAGACGAGCAACTAACCGGCGTTATATAGAGTAGCATGTCGACGTGATTGCCTTGTCACTTGAGGTGGAGGTAGAGGATCAGAACAAGCAATAATACGTCACAGATGAAAAGCTCTCAAAATGAGCATAAATTCTCACCAGATCAAACGGCAGTCCGATACAACAGTAATCGTAGAATAAATGGAGAACTTTGAAAATAACAAGATCTGAGGACGTTTTAATTCTGTCTCGCAGTTTTAAGCTCCCCTTCCATTAGCACATTTGTCAGTAACTTATTTGTCCGACAACGACGAGATCCACTAGCACCTCCGATTCACTACAGGAATTTCCAACTATACTCTTCTCTTCCACTGATTTCAGTTGCTCCTCCGAAGTAGCGTCTACAAAACCTGACTCTATCTGTTGTGCAATGAAAACCTAATAATAGTTATTTTGACAAATCTGCCGGAGCATACTAGCCTGTCAAATTATTTCTCGCGTTAATATTCATTAAATATAGGCCAATCCTACCTGTTCAATGTCACTCAGCTACGTCATTGAGATGATTATGTGTTTGCACGTTGCATATTCGACGCCATTAATAAGCAACCTGACCACTGGTAATCGCAGAACACCTCCTGCCCTCCACTGGTCTCCAGTTCTTCTTTCCGTAGCGCAAGACACCATTCTTCTTCTCATTTGACCATCTCAACGGACTACATTGCTGAAGACAACACTTTATTTAACATCGGCTTTCACTTACCACAAATTATTGCACCTCTCTCTCCCTCTCCTCTCTCTACCCTTATAAAAAGCGCCTTTCAGTACCTCTTTCACGCCACTTTCCCTACCTTCATTCCTCCACGAACTCCCAAAGACCACTTCCTCGAAGTCGGTTGACTTTAAGTGTGATTGCCAGTCTCCCACCATGCGGCGACACTTAAATCACTATGCCGGTGGACTTCTTTTGTTCGCTATTAATTTCCATTGGCATAGCGTGACCCCCTCGCTATTGAAGGCTTCCCCTAGAATCGGTTTCTAAAGGCATCTTTCATTATTCTGCATATGGTAAAGAGTGTTCTTTAACTTAGGTGACCCAGGGTTGTGCGATAAATTTTCATCACTCAGTTTATATCTTGATAGCCACAAGGGGAATAGAGGCGTCTCTACAAAGGTCTGACAGGAAAATTCCGATAGTGAATCCTGATGCTAAAATTCGTAGGATATGATTTTGTCCTACTTTTGCTTACAAACTTCCAAAGTCGACCAAGAGAAGCGTATGCAAGACGGTTCAGGGCATGCGAGCGGTGCAGCTGCGTGTAAAGAACATCACCTCAGTCGCCCCTTCACCCTCCTCGACAATCAAGGTGATCGGTTTCTCTACCGTCCTTGACTCTAATACTGATAGAGTGGTGGAGACGAGCACCACGCCCATCTGTGTCTCCATCGCGACACTCACCTCGTCTACTGCGATGGCAGCCCACCGTCGGGAAGTCTTTTGTTGATCATTTCTTCAGCAAAGTTCGATTACGACTCGTGCCTGCGGGTACTATGTTGCCAAGCGCCTACTTTCCGGCATTTTATGTAATAGGATTTAGTTGCCATGTGAACTAAAGACTTGACAGTACTTTGGTAGCCATAGTTCCAAGACGAGGAGATGAATTTTGTAATAGAGAGAATTGCCCGTTTGAGGCAGGTGAACAAGATGTTCAGCCATGAACGAGTGGCCGAAATCAGGACTGGCAAGTTTAGCCGAAGCATGAAGGCAAATGGAGGCGAATGAGGAGGGGTTTAAAAGAAGAATAGAAGAATGCAGGATGAACTCGTCCTGAGTTACTCATTGAGAGATGGGCACGAGACTTACCTGGAGCTGAGCAAAGGTGATGAAAGTGGATCAGACCAGGTCGAACGATGCGAATTTTAGATCAGGATTATATACACCAGTAGCGGAGAGTTGGGATGGGGTAAAGGTGGTGGGTGGGAGTTGGGCATCCGATTTGTGGAAATTGACGTGGAACGAGGCAACTTTATAAAGAAAAGAATGAAGTCGCAGTCACTCAATTGCAATTGGAACACGTGGAACGAATCTACAGCTCATGTAGACTTGCTTTGTAAACGATTATGGCAAAGCGTTGGATATGATGGGAGATCCCCTCCTCTTCTTCGACGGGAGCGTTACTCGGTGCCGGGCCGCAGTCCACCAAAAGGCAGACGGGAGATGAATGGCAAGGTGGTCGACTAATTAGAGGTGCGGTGACAGCACTGAGGTGGGCGGGTCAGTGAAACGTTGTGCACGTTGTGCCCCAGCGAGACCTTCATCGCACCATCCTGGCAGGCACACGCGACCCAATGAGTGATGAGGGAAGTGGAGGGAGAGCCAGAGCAAGGGAGGGTCCAATGTGAGATGTCAGGTCATGCCAAGATGATTGAAGTTACCCGTTACATGTTAGGTGGTTGCGTGCAGGTGACTCGCCACGTGCTCATCGAATTAGATTGGAAGGCCGACGAGAAAGATAAAACCTTTATTTCACCAGAAGATGATTATTGCCCTTGAAACCCGAAATAATGGAAAAAAATCTCCATGTTGACTATCCTCGACCCCTTTATGCACCCCTTAAAGGTAAAAATGAGAGACAGCCCTCTCCACTACCCCATGGGCAGCATAAACGCCAATTCAGCTATTCCGTGTCCCTTCACCCATCCTCCCCTCTCTCCAACTAACTGCTTATTCAAAATTAAAACAGCAAAGAAACTATTACTTTCCGTTCTTTCTCCTTTCATTATCCAAATCATCTATTGAGGCGGATATCGGTAAAGACCTCCTAATAACCCATTTGGAGGCAAAAGCGCTTGTACTAATACTCATTGGATGAAATAACAGCCTAGCAAGGGGTTTGGAAGTAAAAAGATCGGATTGAACTTAACAACGTGCCCCTTGATTAATAACACAAGCAGATTGGCATTAACGCTCCCATTTCATACTTTCGTCTTCACCAAGCAGAGTAAATGAGTAAAGAGAGTGAAATAAAAGGAGTTGGATCGACTCTGTCCATGCGAGGTACAACCAGACTTCCATCAAGAGGCTGATCTCTGTACTGTCGTTAAGCCACCAATACACATGGAACCCACCGAATAACCACCACCAGTTGATTAAAATGAAGAGTTAAGGAAGAGCAAGAAGGCAGTCATTCCATTAGTGACGCTGGTAGTTCTTGTATGTTTGCTGCTTCTATTGCCGCTGCGTAGGAAGTGCACCGCGACAAAGAATGATCTCGGGTCTCCTCATTAGCAGCCTACTCCATATGAAATCAACATAATCCCCGTAACTGAAACTTCTGCTCAGTGTTGTCAACAACATCACCGCCTTATCACCTTTCTATTACTCCGTTACCTCCAACTTCTTGGTGTCTACAAGCTCTTTATCCTAACTGGAACCCCTTTCTGCCTTCAGGTGATCGATTGGCGAGAGAAGTTTGAGTCAATCGATTTATCGATTTGGGGTGGGGGGAGAACGGGTCCAACGCCCGCATCGTCTGAGTGCATTGTACGCGCGCTTGATTTGGAGCGCCATCATCTTAGCATGATTGATTTGCGGCTCCCGGGAGAGATGGCTGTGTCGAGTACCGCCGCGCTCTCTGCCCTTCGGAGGTGTTCATGATCTCATTTACTGAGGGCGACTTTCAAGCTCAATGAGTGGCAGCGGGTGCAAGTTGCATACTTGACTGAAGTACGGGATATTTAACCCCTGAACAACTTCCTGATAATTTATTCAGCCGTCTACCATGATGTGAGACTACGTGGGGAGTTATTGTGGAGAGAGGACGTGTGAGAGCCGCCGATTTATGCCATGAGGCCAACAAGTGTACCGGCGAACCCCATCAAGGCCTGCAAGTAGCGCTTTAAACGGTAAAACAGCCTGGTGGGTAGAAGGTATTCAATGACTCGTCTCTACCCCACGTGGCAACGAGGAAGTGTGCGGCTGTGGAGAGGGACGACAGACTAACTCGTTGCCTTCGAATGGACTTCTTCAACGCCTCCATGTTGAGGGGGGGGGGCAAGTGAATCGGCAAACTTCAATTAGGAAGTGAGGCGAATGAGGCTCTTTCGGTAAGCAGAGAGGAGTGAGTTCAGGTGAGGATGAGGATGAGGAGAGGACGCAAGGAGCACCTTTTCACTGCAAGGAGCCTAAATCTCCGCCTACTATGGCGCTGATATAGACTATGAATGAGTCCTATGGAGCTGCATCATCTGGACTAACTCTCGTCATGCTTACCTCGTCGGCGTCGGTTCAGTGCTGAGCATTCAGCGAATAGTCCTTGACGTGCAGCCGAAGGAGGCGTTATCAAAACTTCACTTCCGTGAGAAAAGTTTCGACTGACAAACGGATGAAGCATGTGTGCCATTTGTGTCCTCGAGAAATACCTAATCCATCAGGCCAGTGCATTTACGCGTCTTGAGCTTCGCGCCTCCTCATCACAAAAATGGTGTTGCCAGCATCATGAAATGGTCACACCGTAAGCTCTTCCACGCCTTCAACCCTTACTCTGCTAGCAACACAAGGTACTAATGTCGCATTTGAGGTTGTCTTTATTGAAGGAGCCTTTGGCGACACGTACTGACTGCTCTATGGCCTGTCTTGACCCTCGAAACGGAGTGGCAAGGGACTTGCTCAAAAAGCAGACTTATCCCTAGACTAGGCATAGATGTGTTACAAGTTTAATCGCTAGCCACCGTGGGGACGAGAACCAAACTCGCGTTACGGTATGTAGTATAGAACAGAATGTGGTGGGAAGCTAAGCGGTCGAAAAAATATCAACCAGTTGTGCGTGCCAGTGGTAAGGAAAGGGGCGGGGTCTGTACTCGCGGACCGGCGTTGGCGTATGGACCTATAACACAGCACGGCCACTGTCACTTCTTGTCTATTTCCTCCACACACCATTCCTCCGCCCGCCTCTCACGCATCACTCACAGTCAGTTACTCGTCTCCGTGACTTCGCCACCCATCCAATTGCAGTGACATGAGCCTCGCTACCATCGAGGGTGCCCTTTCGGAGCCACTCGAAATAATGTGCCTTCGATTCCACATTTTTAAGAAGATGGATGACTTAGTGGTGAAAGTCAAAACGTCAGACGTTTGTGACCGATCTCCAGGTTAAATGACGGTGGACAAAATCAGCTCCGTCTCGTAGAATGATATGCATTGCATTCTTGCTCTGACGGCGTATTTTGCATGATCAACCCACCATTTCAACACGCTTCTCCATGCACTTTCATAAATCGCTCACCCTTGCAGTATTCTCAATGGAAATATAAACCGTGTACGTTTGTTGCCTGCCATGCGGGTAGAAGGATATTCTCTAGATATGAGGAGATATCCACTCAGCAGGACAGCATGGAATGAAAAGGCACAGAACTTGCGGGATTGTGGAGTGAGGCCAACTAGAGCATCGATGAACCGCTGTGGGTGTGCGGAGTCATTACGGCAATGAGGCATGCGTAAACACCCTTTAACTTCTCTGATCATGAAGCGATGTTATTCAGCGATGCCAACGAGCCAACACCGTAGTCTGTCTCATGACGCCTTCTCTTCCACCCCACCAACATCTCTTTAACTCCGGCTGGTCCGCCATCCCCTGCGACGTCATAAACCCCGCGTATTTTAGGTGATAACGGTATCCACGAGGCAGCCTACGCGCAGAATGTGGTCGTCTCACAATTGTGCGTGAGTGCGGGAGCGAGTTGACTGACGTGGTCGAAGGCATCACCCCGGGCTTGCCGAATAGGAGTCCTCATTTTTGGCGTTTCGTTCAGATGTTGGCTTGATTTAGCCTCACTTGTGCTTGCACTGTACGATGAATGGCAGATATTAACTCGGTACATGGCCCAGTGATACGCTCATGGTGAAAGCACGCAGGCTTGAGCGAAGGGACTTCAGAATGACACACCTGACATTGTGTTAACTGACACCCTCCTCTTCCACCTCCAACAAAGCACCCTTCGCGACCTCATGCTGCTTATCGCAGAGGATTCTAGTCTTTTTGTGAAGAGAAGGCATAGAACACAGTGGTGTTGATTACGACCTAATGAGGCGTAGGGGCTTGATTTCCGCTGCCGCGGTGATACCCTCCCCACTGCCGAGGAAGTCCTTCCACAACAGCGTCCGACGCGCACCGCGTGAGTGAAGGCGAGGCTGGAGCGGGTCCACGTGGTCCAGCTCAACTACGTATCTACGAGCAAAGCACCTCTGTGAGGAATATAACCCCAAGGGTAGGTGCAACGGCTCCCCATTGGCTGAGGCTTTTATTATTAAAATTCTGGTCTTCATGGCATTCGGAGATTTGTTGGAGACCCCGAATGCTCTCCTATCAAATTCACTTCTTTTCAGTCTCGCCTAACAATATTCGCTACCCATCTAGGGAATGCGAAAACTCCATCTCCACGACAATTGTGCAATGGGCAGTTTTACCTCTGACGTTTGTAATGAAAGTCCGTCAAGGCGGTAATCCTCGGTAACCACGAGGAACTTAAAAGATCAGGATGACAGTCAAATGGCTGCAACTTCATCCCACAATCCACAAGTGGAGGTCGGTGGGCAGCCGGGTTGGTGACTAAGGAGACTTTTGAGGATGCAAAATTGTACAGAGCTAAAAGCAACGGTCCAGAGAGGAGAAAATTTGCCCGTTTTCTCGGTGGTGGAGGATTGAGGGAACGGTGAGTTCGGTGATTCTGGAGGGTATAAACTGTGGGTTTGGTATGCCGCTATGAGTCCCATTAGCTGTTCCAAGGCTGCCCCCTCCTCACCACTCTCCCACACACTGTCCTCTTCGCTCGTCCCAGATTCCTATTTCGTCCTCTTCCGTTTCTTCAGTCGGCAGCTATCTTTTCCACCGAGGACTTCTCGTGTAACCTTACGGGGAGTTGGACGCTTTGAGAAGTCAAATTAGAAATGTGTACGAAAATTGTTCAAGCACTAGGCTGTGCATGACTTGAGAATTACACTGACTGCCGCTCATCTAGTGAGTAGTGAGCGGAGTCCCAATTCTAGAGAAGACGTCAGCCGTGGATAAAACTCATCAACTGACATCCAGTCACAGATGACTAGTGAGCAGAGAGGTGACCGGACTACTCGAAGATGAAGACTGTTCTCCACTCTCTCCAGTGCCTACGCATAGGAACAGCTCAAGTTGTGGTCGAAAGAAGTAGACCGACTTTTGGGCTTATTTAAGGCTCTATCACGGGACTTCTCTCATTTCGACCGAGTAGGCGCTGCAAACAATACCTCCCATTCAACCCTTTTTTCTCCAATCTATGCTTTGTGATGCGGAAATGCAGGCTGGTGAGGAAGCGCTGGAAGAAGCCTTGTCGTCCATTTGCCATTGGCAGCGGTGCAGGGCAGCGAGAAGAGGCGAAGTGTTCACTGTCTACTCTATGCTGCAGCTCCGAATGCTCTGCGCATGAGTGGCCATTTCCCTCTATGCGCAGGAAGCGTGAAGTAAAGTGGGCAGCAGTGCAATCGTTAGGCAGGCTTGAGGAAGAAAAATAGTGGATCTGGTTAAGGGGAAGATTGAGGATGCGGAAAAGCTTCGTTGCCATTGAAATACTGCCAAGAAAACGGCAAATTACCATGTTGGAAAATATGAAACGAGTGTTGAATATTTGCTTTCTTTATGATTGCAATTTCTACTTCGCGGATCGAGCAAATTTAGAGTGACTGATCGCATTTCCGTACGTTTGAGACACTCAACACAGCCTTGCTAAGCTGTCATCTCCTCTCCGGAGGGAAGCTCAAGTCTTTGTCCTCGAAGTGATGGCATAACGAGAGACGCAACCCACCTCCCTTCACTCCAATGCTCCCCTCGATCCATTAGCTTCCACTTTCTGCACGGTGTCTCACCACATGCAGAGTGAATTTGGTCGAAGAGTTAAATCACCTTCGCCGTCGAAAATTGCATTCTCTGACAGTTAAGCCGCCGATGTGTGTAGTTGTCCGACATGCTCTGCGCACCCTTCGTTTGGGTTTCTTGCTCGTCGAAGAGGAACTTTTCATTGTCCATTTTTGTTTACGCATGCGTAGGCGGTGATTAAACGCTGCCACGAGAAATGGAGTCTGAGATGCGCATCTCAAGCCTGGATACTTACTCATCCACGCAGATGCTCTCCAATGCCACGGGACTTGGAATAGCTGCGCAGATGATTTGAATTTATCTTATAGTCCAAATCACAGGCCCAACCTGACTTCGCTGTAGTAAGTTGCCTACAAATGGCCAACGGAGTGTGCGCAAGCCAAGTGGAACAAGTCGCACCTTCACAACTTCAATGGCTCTTGATGTTTGTCTCTAAGGAAGCAGATGCTGCAGATGATGTGGCAATGCAGAAAATGGATAGCAAACTGTTTCGTCCGCTGGAGTCCATGGAACAGGAGGCGGAAGAGAAAAGGAAGCACTGGCGAATCACAAAAGAAGGCACAATTATACCGGCGAGGGCAATCGGAAGTAAAACTCACTGAAGTCAGTTGAACGGCATCGCTTCCATGTAGGAGCAGTTACTATCTACACAGGATTTTTAAAGGAACTCATCACCTTTTCCACATGTTACTTTGCAACTTCACAATCCACAGGTGGAATCCGTTGTTGCTCCAATTTAGAAAAGGGCGCTTGGAGGTGGAAGATGCGAAATACACAGAACAACACAACCAACGCTTCTCTTCGCATTTTTTATTTGCACTGGTCGAAATTTTTGCAATGAGTAGGCGGAAGGTTGACTCGACAGACTGACTCCTGGGAAATGAATAGGTTATTAAGACGAAGCATAGAAAGATCGCTAGCCGCGATGGTGGGATGACGATGAGAGAGAGTTGTTGCCGTGCCCTCTTGATGCTTGTGTTCTTCACTTAGTCTCCGATTCTTGCAGCGGCTGATAGCCGGCTTGCTTGACATTTGAAAAGTTCCTTCTTCATATCTCGCACCTCCAATCATCCTTCTCTTCTCCATTCATTCGTGGTAATGTGCAGTAACCACCCGATTATAGGGTAAGCAGACAGACGCGTCGGCTAACTATTTTTGTTGGATGGGCATGAAACACCCACGTCGGATGCTCAGACCACCTCCAGCAAGCATGGGCTCTCCGGCTCATACGAGGCAACCGAGGATGATGGCGAGGCTATACCGAAGCAACAGTCTGAAACACACTCGCTTCCAACTTTGAGCTCACTTAACTTTTCTTATGAGAGTGGAAAAGCAGGACATTTCTGCTCACACTTTCATCACTCTGTTTTCGTGAAATAATTGCAGGAATGTACCCCAAACCTCGTACATGCAAGAGACGAAGCGCACCGGCAATAGCTGACTGCCTCGTAGACACTGCGTCCCTGCCGAACAGTGAGAGGGACGACTTCACTCTCGTGCAGCAGGATCAAGGAACGGCGACATGAAGGCGAGGCTGATGAGGCACCGTGTGGTATGTTGGAGTAACCGGTTCGAGGGCAGGTGGACTACGCCTCTAGTGAGACAGGCACTTAGAGGACTGACTGGAGCTTTCTTTCCGGAGAAGAGGTGACCACTCAATAAGGCTTAGTTGAGTGCCTCACACAGTTGGAAATGCGATGGGACACGGTCCATATGCGATCTGCGTGGTGGTTAACGTGACGGAATGTGGGGGAGAGGCGGAGACCTGAAACTTTGCACGCACGGGTGTGGGCGGGAGCTGAGTGAAGGACTTTTTACGGAATTTGATTTGTCAACCAGTAGAGCGCTCCCACGCGCCCGTCTGCCTCTCCATCTGCCCACTCGAAGACTGATTGACAGAGATGGCATTAAGGACTCAATGCGCATGGGCGACATTTGTCGCCTCTTTGACTACCTTGCTGAGTTGAAGGGTAAGTGGAGGATGTAATGAGGCGTCAACAATGGGGAAGGATGGTTGGACGAACAACGTGGACTCTTACTCCTCCTTCTCCTGACATAGAGGACCGAACTTGTTGCTCAAAATCTAATCCCACTGAATAGTTGACGAAGCAGGAGACGAGCGCTGTGTCCGCGGATGTAGGGCACCAGCAGAGGTAGGAAGAGGAGGAGGACGTGATGGAATCGTCACCTAAGGTGTATGAAGGGAGGGAAGTAGAAGTGTCGCCTCTGACGAAAAAGCAATTAAACCAACTGGATGGCGTCGTTGGAGAGGAGGAATCAGTCCCCACATTCGCTGGCCATTCAAGAAATTGAGATGACTTTGTGCAAAACTCACTGTTCCCACTTTTATCTAACGGCATTCCTCAATCCCACAGTGTGTCTGTTCAGGATCATTCTGGCCCCCAGTGCTGCTAGTGGGAAATAGCGGTTTTTTGAAGAGTTGTCAGTCTTCGGCCATTCTCTTTGGCAATTTGCCCCATGTGGTCTAGCAGAAATTTGGGCAATCGAGATTAATTTTCGTGTCAGATGGTGATGGGAGAAATCAGTATCCCAAGACGCCTGGGGAGTTGTCTATGTTTTGGTACCTTTAATGAATGTGGCAAAATTGCCTCGTATCATGTGTGCAATTAGGCAAGTTTAACAAAAAGACGTTTTCAATAGGGTAAACAGAGACTTTAGGGGCCCGAAGTTTAGAAAAATTCTTCAAAAAATCTACTTCATCTTAACTCGTATGCAAATGTATCGGAGATCGACTCCTTCATTGAAGCCTTACACGTTGAGGTAGTCGAAGAGGATCACCATGAGTGCCGAAAACTCACAATTTTCAACCAATCGTTCCGGGGCAATCGCAAGGATACGCTAAAATGACCTTGGTCTAGGGAGCAAGTTTTGAAATCGCCAATCGGAATAAGTTTTGTACAAGCCTCTCATGTGCGTGTGTGTGTATGTGCAAAAGCACGGATTTGATGTGACGGAAACAGATGACCGAATAATCAGGGCACCTAAACGAGTCCAGTTTAGACCGAGGAACGAGACGCATTTTTGAAGGAAAACTCAACGTACTCCACAGCGTCAACCTTCAAAAGTGAGTTCGCACCGAACACCAATTCATTCGCGACACTAACCTGAAAATCTTCCATCACTTCGGTCTCTATAGCCCTCGTCGCCTGGAGTCCTGGCGTAAGCCATGAGTCTCAGGGAGGTAGCTAAATAAACCGCTAAATGGGTGGGATTTTCGACCCAGCACATCGTACCAATCGTCATTTCGCCCTTTGTTAAGAAGGACGGGTAGCGTCGCTAGCATTATCTCCAGGCTATTCACGTTATTTATCCTCCACAAATGTGCAAGTGGAAAACATCGACCGCTTCAGATTTAAGGTGGATGACAACTATGTCATGAAAACACTGTCTACTCGACACCCAAAAATGGTTTCTAGCGCTTTACACAAATAGATATGTTGATGATCTGCCAAATAATGCATACACTAACCTGTAGATAACGTGACAATCTATTGGCAAGTCCAGTTGATTAAATACAAGAATCCTCATTTGCAGGTAATGAGGCTGTCTACGAATGCACAGTGTCAATTGTCAACGTTTAGGCTTGCCACTTCACACAACCAATGTCTTCACTGGTCGGGAAACTGAAGAATGGAAGGAAGTAGAGAGTAATATCAACGTCGCCTCTATTCACCACGACTGAGGGGCTCGTCACTTTGCTCTGCACATATCACATTTTCACTCATCACCCACACACTCACCCGCACGCACACACACCCTCTTCTCGCTAACTTGCTCCGATCTCGTGTCAACATAATCTACTGTAGAATTTTGGAAAAGTGGTAAAGAGAATGGATTTTGGTTACCTTAAAAAACGTCAAAGTGTAAAAGAGACGGAGGGGAATGGGATAAACGATGAGGCTGCGAGGAAGGAGCAAATGTGCTCGAGAGTGGGGACACTGCGATTGATCAGTGGACTGACACGTAATGCATGAGATCCGCTATTTAACTGTTTTGCCAAGGTGACGAAACGTGATTAGTAGCATAAAAATTTACGGATCCTTGCCAGCTTCCACTGGATCTCCCACAACCGCCGAGATAGCCCAAATGTCACCTCAACTCTACCCACTTCCCTCTCTCTTCCCTTATCCCACCTCGCATCTTACGTCACCGCCACCCAATGAATCGGTGAATGAGTGGGACGCGTGAAGTGTCAATTTCGGTTCCTACGTGGTGCATTCTTTAGACCAAATCGACGAAAATCTCTCACTCCCAGCCCTTTCTTTCCCTCGCCCACATTGTTTTTTGCTATCCTTGAAAGCCTACTTCCCCCGATCACCGGAAGTGTCCAATTTTCATCCTAATGGGAGACCTCTGCAAACGCAAAGTCACTTTCTGTACATTAATGCTGCCTTAGTCTCTAACACCACTCACCGGGGTCTCTTCACTCCTACGTGATGAGGTGAAGCTGTAACCAGCCCCTTGCCAGTCTGTCAATGGCCTAGAAAAAAGACGAAAATGTTCTTCAAGTTTCCAATTTTAAATTTCCTTTCGACGATGAATGTTCTTCGCAGACCAATTATGAGGCAGCTGAGAAAAAATTGTTCACGCTTTGCACCATCGGCATTGCCATGTGTCACTCCACGAAACTCTTAGGAAATCGCGCATCCTCTGCGTTCCAAGTCACCTACTTCGTCCTCCTCTGACGAGTATCTCTCCACTTTCACCTCATGCTTCTGTTCATCCCTCCGCTAACCTAGAGCAATGGAATCCTGTTGGCCTGACTTCCTCCTTCTTCACCATCATTACAGTGACAGTCTCCCCACCACAACCAATCCGCTGTCTCACGCCTGCGCAAGTTCACTTTGTTAGACAATAACGGATTGCGTTGACACGTGGTCAGAATCGTGATACAGAACAATCTAGGGAGGACAGGGTGTACGGATTGGCGGGTGAGACTGTGATGAGTTAGAGAGTACGACGAATAATTCACCGGTCACGGTGAATAGAGGCAAAGCTGAGAATAGTCGCCAACTACTTCCACTTTTCAATCTTCGGGTCGGTGGCAATTAATGCTGTGCAGCATCAAGGTTGCGAGAGGAAGTTGAGGAGGAGTGAGTTGTTGAGAGGCAGGAGTTCCATCCGATCACCTCTGCGACTCTTCATGCTACAAGTGCGTGAGAGCGAAGCCAAGAAGGAGTGAGGATTCAAATCGCGGAAGAACGCAGCTGGAACGATTCGCTTCCATCGGATGCTGTGGAGAAAGTGGGGTCTTGGATGAGCCTACTGGGCGAAAACGTGCAAGCGATGATTGATGAGATCGTCGTGAGGAATGAGCAGTGAGGGAATAGCAGTCATGTCTAAGAGAGGACAGAGCACACAACGGAAAGTGAGACAATGCACCAGGCAGGCCGGCGGTTCGATGTCGCAGGAATCGGCGACGAAGTGAAGAGCTTTAAACGAAAAGGGACACATGAAAATTTGGCATTCAGCCTTACAGTACATACGTCACGCCCATACAGAGCTCTAAACACTGCGACTATCGGTGAGCAAGTCCACTTGGAAGCGCGGAAGAAATTATTTAGCAGAGAATGAGTCTATTGCCCCCACCCGAGCAACGTGGCGCGCCTTCTCATTACACTTCTCACTTTACTCGCCATCCCCGCCAGTGTCCGGTCAATTTTCAAATCTCTCTTCTGCCTATTCAGTATACATATATGCCGGATCCGAAGTCAAGAGGGACTGAGGAGATTATTCTGCAAAAGAATGTCATCGGAACGATTATTTGCGGTATTACATCAGTGCGAGTGTATGCTATCGTGATAGGGAAGGGAGAGAAATTATAAGTGGTAAATGAGACAATTCATAATGCTTCTCTCACGCAACAAAAGAGTCCATTTGTGGTCTCTGGCGTCGCAAAATGACATATGGAAAAGATCGTCCTCGTAAATACTACAAAATCTACTTTTCCATATACTGGCGATTTCGGCTCTACTTCACTTCCTGTTCCGTTGACTCCGGCAGCTGAAACATTTTCCACCCTTTTCACTGCCAAGTCATCTGACGCATCTGCCTCTTTAGGAAACAGGCGACGATAGACTTCAGTAAAAGTGAAACTCTTTTCCCTGCTTCGCGTATCCTCCCTGGGGCATCTCGAGCAGCCATCTCGACTTGTTCCCCAATAGTCGCACTGTTTACAGAACCATGCTGGCGGGAACTGCGCAACAGCCAAGTGGATTCTGGCAAACGATTTATGTATCTGAAAGTACCCCGGCGCACCCACCAATCCCAAACCGGCTGGACCCATTGCTCCCTCATCCCTCCATCACTGCGACATCGTCCATACTTTCTGCCCTCAGGACTGTTGCTTTCGGTCCTGCACAACTTCACGGATGTGTCCAATGCTCAGGACACTTGAAGACTTTCTACCCTCGAATGTCTTCACCGACTCCTTCACTTGTGGATGTTGGAGTTAAGCTGCAACGAGTTTACTATCAAGCTGACTTTTCGAGCTACTTTTAGCTCACGGTAAGATTAGCGCCTGGATTGGCTTTTCCCCATAACGTTACAAATAGGCTGTTCATTACACGCTGTTATCGTGGAGATGGAGTTTCCCCATTCCGTCGATGGGCAGGACCTTCACTTTTGTGTGCTGACGAGGTCGGTCCGGTGCATATCGTTAGGCAGGTGGGCGGATGGGTGAGCGTGGGCACCGAGTGAGGGAAGAAGGTGCGTGAGGTGAGGTGAGTGAGGTGAGGTGAGGTGAGGTGAGGTGAGGTGAGGTGAGGTGAGGTGAGGTGAGGTGAGGCGAGGTGAGGTGAGGCGAGGTGAGGTGAGGTGAGGTGAGGTGAGGTGAGGTGAGGTGAGGTGAGGTGAGGTGAAATGCTCTCCCTTGAGGCGAGGAGAGCGGTATGGCCATGAGCACTCGCGGAAACATGGTGTGACATTAGAAGCAAGCGGTGATGACTTCGTCCCGCGAACAATCGGTAGTTTTGCTCTCTGGGCCAAGGCGGCAGACTTCACACATGGAGGGTATCGTCGAGGGTGAGAGATGGTTGGGTGTGATTTTCGTCGGTATGCCTTGTATCCTGATCAAGGTTTCGTCAGTTTCCCGTAAAGTTGTGGAAGGCGCTCCCGTTCTTCTGTGCTGCGATAACGGCTCCGATCAGACTGCCATAGCAGAATGGCAGTGCCGAGACGAATTGGTCCTCCTGATTCCATGCGGGCACATAGGGTGTTGGCGTGAGGGGAGAGCTCGAGCTCGAGCACAAGCCCGACCTCGGGCTCACTCATACGCACAAATGGGCATTCGATGGTGTGGTCGGGTCGGGGCAGAATGCCGATTATACACGGGAGTTGGGAGAGAGGTCGTTCTCAATGACTCTCTCCTGCAGAGTAATTGACGCTTTGCCACTTCGGGTGCAATTTGTCGTGGTGCGGGAGGCGAAATGGACCAGTTGTTGGGGCATATGACCTTTGCGGCGATGGCCTGTTGACCGAGTAGGGGGCCGTATTGAAGACACCGTTAAGATCGCCTTAATGCTGCTCAAAATCTGCCGAGAGAAGAGACTTGAGTGTCTCGGTCACTGAATCCGCCATCTATGCGGTCATTGGCATTACCCGATATGCGTGCAGCGCATTTTCGTGCAATCACTATGTAGTGCATGGGGTGGAGAGTCGTGCGGCCGGTGCCTACACTCAAAGACTTGAACTCGCGTCGTTCGTGGTAACAGGCGGAGGTAGAGTGAGGCGGGATGGACTTGACTCTGGGTAACCAAGACGTTAAATAGCACGTCAATGCGAACACTTCATTTCTACTTCGTCCTTCTTGCGCTGGCCTGAGGAGGAGGCTGTTTTTACTCCGTGGTGGTTGAGATCACTACGATTATGCCACAGCCAATAGCTATGTGCTGGTGTTGCTCGGAATCGCATCACTGACCACCACAGATTATGACCTCTCGGCGAGGTGCCCAAGCATGGCTGCCATGTACTAACGTCCACGCGTTCTGCACAATTGGCACAACACACAACACAGAATGCGCACTACTCATAGGCAACTAAACTGACCTCGTCTCGCCCCTAACTAGTGACTTGCCACTCTTATCTCTCCCGATCGTCTGCACATGTAGGATCTTTTCGTCAAACTGATCTCCTTTTCCTATTGGCTGCTACTTAGTGTTAATTTGTAAACAAACAATTGGCTTAAAAGGAATAAGTTCTTCTCCGATTAGCCACTTGTCCTAGCTAATTCATTTTGCATTATCAGCATTTGCGACAGACGCTGGTCATTGCCTAATCTGCACTTTTACCCGTTTGCGGGTTATGCCGACTAGTTCGGGCGCTCTTATCGCTTTGGTACTTACCTTTATCCGT
This sequence comes from Dipylidium caninum, assembly GCA_017562135.1. Taxonomy (NCBI): domain Eukaryota; kingdom Metazoa; phylum Platyhelminthes; class Cestoda; order Cyclophyllidea; family Dipylidiidae; genus Dipylidium; species Dipylidium caninum. The sequence goes on along the minus strand of QEYB01000931.1, from coordinate 19,825 downwards.
ATACACCCTTCGAGACCTTGGATATGCCGCATTACGCGTTATCATCGACACCAAAAACTTGCTAGAAATAAATCAAAGTTTCCGCTACGAAATTAACTTGAATTTTGGTATGAGAGCATTCATTGTCCACCGACACCACATCACGTCAGATCCATGCGCCCCGACATTGGGATGACTCCATGCCTTCCACAGGACAGGACAGTATCCACTTTAGGCCAGTCTCACGGCGGAATTGTTCAAGAAGTAATCAACCTGGAATTTGCAACCCCACCCCAGAAATAAAATACACGAGCACCTAAATACACCAGTAAGTGTTCATATCATTCTTGTTTACCCCATTGCGCAATGCCGATGCCAGCTCACATACCGGATCTTTCGCCCCACAACTCCCCAATCAAACGTACCACAGCTAACTTGTAGTTGGCATGTCCGAATGAGAAAACTTCAGGGACGCCTATAAAGCCGCTCTTGTAATGGTTTGCTCTTGGCGAATGCGAACCTCGCGCCTCCAACTGGGGCCGACCGGGGGTGTTGCGACCTCGGACGGCCCTTCCGCGGGTCACGTGGCACCAGGGCCGAGACTGAAACCAACCACCACTCTGCCACAGCGACATCCGCCCCACTAGCACACTTCATCTATGAGCTAAGAATTCATTAAAATAATGCAGTTAGCACTTCAATCGCCATTATTCATTGCTGGTTTCATAGATCCTTTCGAACATGCCTACTCCATTCCGTAGTGCTCATTCCAGATCAGTCTCTTTGCATTCCGCACTTTTACCATACTGGAAGTCGATTGTTTTTCATAAAAAGTGGATTTCTCTCAGAAAACGAGTAAGACGCCCTCTATGGCATGAGCAGTGTTGGCGGATGTTAGATTGGGAGGAATACTGTTTAAGTTAATCAGCTGGCACGAATTTTCTCCCACGTTCCCGCTGTCATTGATAAGGGTAATTACTCGGAGTGATGACAAACCATAGTGGGACTCTAGTTGTCTTGGTCAGAAATATTATCAAAGGCGTTCTTTTGTAATGTCGAAAGGTGCGAAAGTCTGTTAATCATTAGCTCTATTAGATACAATCATCGCCGTTTTAAAGTGGCTATGCCAGATTCCGAGCTCTTTTAATCCCAACAAGCTTGACCTATCAGAAGCGCTGCCCGCACACACAACTTATTGAGAGTCCCCATGAGACCGTCAAGCTTCCGTGCATCGAAATCACAAATTCGTTCTGACAAATCTGAAACAACCATTGTGTCACAAACCTGCGCAACTACGGTAACTGACTTATAGGGGAAAAAGAGCTTTGCTACAAAAGGGCACAATTGGCCTATGCCGCCCAACGGGAGCTCGTGAAAGTCGGGCCCGAAAACGGGTGCTTTGTACGTCGAATATCTGCGGCCTTCGCATTCTCTCATCGGTGATGCTCGTAATTTTGCTATGCGCAAGCTGGCCTGGGAATTAAATGGTTACCCTCTCCAGGCAGTATTGGCAAAATATCCCTGAAGTGAAAGCGAGGTCTCCCTTCCACCTATAACCCACCAATGTGCTTCTGTCTCAGCCCGGCTCTCAAAGCACATAGGCGCGAAGTCAGCGGCCGAAGCAAGTAGCGTTCGGGAGTGTGGCGGATGTAATCTCCCTACATAAACGACCGCCCAACTGCTCTACTCAAGAAGGCTCCCAAAAAAATACTCATTTTTAATAGTTGCATCAGCAAATGTTTATAGATCATGAGGATAGACAACGGATCTCACCGCACTCACTCTCATTACCGGCGGAATGAAAAATGCCACGGCTGAGGCATTCTAGGTTTCGCAGAAGCGGCCCCCCGATCACAACGCATATGGCGGTACGCCATCTCCCTCGACGACACGTTCTGCTAAACCGTCCCTTCCCTTCGAGTTTGCTGCCGAAAGAAAAACCCAAATCTGCAAATGGTGGGCTCAAGTTGCCACGAAGGACAAAAGCAGACCTGAGAAACCAAATTTTTTTTAGACTGAAGCCGGAACCAACACCTCGGCGATAAATTAGCTTCAGCGCCCGAACTCACGACGCCACAGGGGACACCAGCTTTCATGTCGGTCCACTGAAAGCTATTATCTTGGCACCAATCTAAGGGCCAGGAGAATCTGTGTTCAACCACCCTAACTCAATCGAGTCAGATGCAAGTCAGATGCGCCTTATTGATAAAAGTCCTCACTTAGACAGTTAATACACGATTCTACGTCCCTCACAATGTTGCGTTGGCTATTGTAATTTTGTTCGGCTAAAAAAATTGTGGTTGCCTGAAAGGAGGGCATTTATCGGTGGATGAAATATCAGATGAGTGAATGATGAGAAATATGGCACAACTACATATTGTAGAGAGGTTAATTTGTCAACAGTCATTGAATCGTTGTGTGGTCGTCGTGCACTATCATGGATCATCGTCTTCTTCGTCATCATCCTTTAATCGTGTGTCCACGAGGTGCTTCGACACGACCTCTTTCATCAAGCCGAGTCAACAGTTAATAAGTACACTCTCGTGTACCCACCCGATGGTTTGCATCAAGCGGGGAGCACCATTTGTAAGAGTCCCGAACGAAGGCAATTGGCCTCGATCACAACCCCAACCACATCCCTAACCCCGTACAGGATCATAACCACAGCCCAGCCTAGCCGAGTCGAGGCACTAATGCACAGCCACCAATACCTCCGCTCATTTTTCTGCTCAGCCACCCACGTGCCGGACCTTTCAGAAGGGAGAATGCAGACAGCACCTACATTGCTCACATGCACCTGCGCAAAATCCTACGCCGCCTTACCTTACCCGAGGCAGTCTTCCATCTCTATCACTCGGTCGAACGCTGAATTAGCCAACAATCATTCTCCTGGTGGCCTTAAAAAACCGTTATCACATTCTCATTCATGCTCGCATACCGACTACTTCATCGTCTCGTCAGTGCAGCCAGCAGACGGGCAAGCGAACCGCCTACTACACCGTTCTGGCTACCGTCTTCTCTACCTTCTTGGGTAGAAGCACCGCCTGTATGTTGGGTAGCACACCGCCTAACAACTTGCTAAACTCCTCGTCTTTGCGGATGGCCAAAGGCCGGTGACGCTGGATGATACGCGTCTTCTTGTTGTCACGCTCCACATTGCCCGCCAACTCCAGCACTTCGGCAGTCAGGTACTCGAGTACAGCAGCCAAGTAGACTGGTGCGCCGGCATCCACCTGTTTCGCGTAGTTGCCACGGAGCAATAGCCGGTGCACCCGCACCACGGGGAACTGCAGGCCCTCACGCCCCGATCTCGTCTTCGCCTTAGCTCGTGACTTGCCTCCCTTGCCTCTTCCGCTCATTCTCTCAGTCAGTTCACCAGTCCGCGCCGCGCGGATACACAGTCATATTTGTCAACTTCACCCACCCTCACCATCCTCTCCTATATACGCACCCATCTTCGCACTGATGCACATTCCTCATTGGCTTCGCTTCGACGCACTTCCTCTTCTCACCTCATTGTCTCGAGCGTCAACATCACTTCTCTCTTCGTTACACGGTCATATCGAGGGCAATTTGCAATTCCGTCACAGTGAGGTTGCTGCTGCTGCTGCGACTGCTGATGTTGTTGCCTCTTCCACATCTCCTACAATGGGTTGTAACACGTAGCCAGAGTATCACACGCACTTAGTAGAAGATGGAGTTGGTTAGGCAAGAGCAGATAAGGGCAACAATTAAGGAGAAGAGAGACAGAGAGATTGGAGAGAATGCTTGTTATTCCTACAAATCTTTCGACAGCCCGTCCCCTTCCATGTCTCCCGTCATGCAATCCAACCCTGAGACTTGACTCATGACAGCACGCAAGCAAAGCCATTCATTGTTCCACTCTCTCTCCCTTCTTTGCCTTGACTCGTCTGGCCTTACCTCGGCCCGGCCCGCCCTGCTTTCCCCTGCTACCCGGACACACGGTACAGAATAGGAGGCTAAAGAATTCCAGGCCGCCTTATACCCCAAATGTAGCTAAGTCATTCAAGCCAGATAGGCTGAGAGACTTAACGGGCGAGCGAGCAAAGGAGGGAGAGAAAGGCACCGGGCCGTGCGACGCGTTCATTCTTCGTCGACATCTTAGGTAAGGACGGAGTAGGTTGAAGTGGCATTGGAGCCAGTGACCCAGCCGCCCACCCACCACAAACTTACACCGCTCAGCTCTACTTCGAGACGGTGTACTTTGTCACAGTCTTAGTACTCTCCGACACCGCATGCTTAGCCAATTCACCAGGCAACAGGAGAGGCACGGTCGTCTTGATATCTCTACCTGTGATAGTCGATTTCTTCTTGTAGTGAGCCAGATGGCTCGACTCAGCAGCGGCGATACGCTCGAAGATGTCATTCACGAGAGATCCTCATATGGGGGTACACCTGACGTAACACCCTCTATATGTAGATGGCATTACTCTCCTTCTTCTCCTCCTCCTCTTCCTTGCTTTGTCCGTCTGCGGCACCTTCACCTTCGACGCCTACTTGTCGGCTTTACCTGACACCACTTTGGGTGCCATGTCGCATTCGCAGTCGTAGTCGTATTCGTCGTCACAGCGAGAGCGCGATAGTGCCCAGTGCAGCTCAAGGCACCCTGACCTACTACCCACTAGCTAGATACGCGACCTTTCTCCTCCGCCTCCTTTATTCGGTGTGCATCCAACTTCCCAAATTGCATTTAACACCGCCTCCCTCACTCCCTTCGCCCTCCGCAACTCTAGATGTCCCCATACTTCGTATCATTGCCTTTTCACAATTCCGCTAACTCTAGCATTATTTTCTGATTGCTATCATACTTGTGTCCTTTGATGCCCATCAACCGTGGTCATTTGTCCTGCAATCATTCCACACGCAGTCCCATTTAATATATTTCGACAATGTGCGCCTTTTCACGGCAACAGGACAACTTTGTTAACACTCACTAGGCTAAACTCATATTCATGTTTTCAAAATGCAAGCACTTTAGGCAAAGTAACATGAAGGGGAGGGCGAAGTAGACAGTTAATGCGCCAATTCCCTCTTTCGGCTACCAGTTCTTTCGCGATGAAAGCAGACAAGGATGCACCGCTGGGAGGCTTCAAGGTGATCTTTAGGTGGACAAGAAAACAGACTTTCTAACACTTTACCCCATCATATCGTTTTTGCATGTCAATCAGTTGATCTCAAGGTTAACGGAGGTTCATATTAGCATCTACGTTGTAAATGACGCGGTCTGGTTCAACCCTCTTCCGTCATCCGCAACTCACATAGTCGCCTCAACTACGCCATTTCAACCAAATATTCACATCAACAAACAAAAGTTCATTTTAACACTTCGCCCCAAAATCCACCCTTCTTCCTCACGACACATTCGTTCCGGTCCAGTCAATTCCCATTCTCACAATTTCTCAAACTTCCGAAAGCCTATCCAGGACAATCCATTTCCCACGCTGCTGCCTGCGTGCTCCTCAACTAGTCATTTCTACCTTCAACATTCACTTTAAGCATTGCCTCCCTCCCTCACTCTCTCACTCCACTCTTCTTCGGCTCAGTCATCAGTTCTTCCCTTCGTCTGTCATAATCCCGTATACACACATGAAATACACACTTAGGTGAATAATAAGAAATTCCACATTAACAATGTTACCACTACCAACTAACAAATATCCACATTTGTAAACAATGGTACAACACTCACGCCCAATTAATAAATGCTACGTCCAATATGACAAGCACCAAGGCAGCAGAACACTCACACTAGGCCCAAAGGAACATCAAGTCTGCATACTTAGAGGAACAACGTTTTACACAAGAGACTTTACAAGTAGCCAATTACCACCTTTACATGCACACATACATATGCCATTGCAGCCCCCAACACAACACAACCCAACCCATAGACCCTGACTCAAACGATATCAAGAGAACGTTTCGGTGTAATTCAATCACAATAATAGAATAGCCAAGAAGAGCTGCAACAACGAATTGATGCCATACAGGCTAACCAACACTTGCCATCCGATTCTGTAATATAAGTTAATGAAAGTCCAAGTCTCATTAGTAAACAAGTATGTTATTGTTTCATTTGCACAAGTGAAATAACACCAACAAGAAGGACGCATCGCCTAACAGTGCTAACTTCACGAAATAACCACTTATAATTGCAGAATCTATACTTTTAACCTCAGCATGAGCCACAGGTAACCAAGTACGCAAAGGAAATAATAAAGCATCGGTAAGCAGAAACAAATGCGGCCGTGTGGCACAATCAAATATGCCCCATTGCGCCCTCACATGTTGGCAAAAAGGTTCTTCCTTGAAGACAGATAGGTAGGTAGAGATAACGAGGTCAAAATCGGAGGGAATCTAGTAGAAAATAAATGACAGGCAGAACTGCAGCGAGCAAGAAGATTCGTCAAATAAGGCGAATCGTGGAGAAATAGACTCCTCCAAGGTCAAAAGGAAGGCGAAAACACAACTTTGTTGAAAACACCACTTATTATGTACATAAGGCAATAAGAATAATAAGAGACGATAAGAGGGAACAGTAAGAAAGTAACAACATTTTACTTGCTCTTACTTGAGCCTACCTGTCAGAAATATTCACGACACCAAATCTCCACATAGGCAGTAAAACAAAACAAAGGACGATGACAACGCCTCCTCGACACATGTTAACAAAGCGCAACATACAAACCAAACAAACGAGTTAGCTCCCATATGTCAAAATGTCAGGATGCCTGTTGGGGAAATGCTATCTGCACGATTCCATCCGCAATCCAAATATTCAACTCAACTATGCCATTTCAACAGCTAAAAGTCCCTCATAACACTCCCTTCCATACTTCGCTGATCGCCCACTCCAGTACGGATCTCTGCTGTAGACCTCTCGACAGGCCTCAGCGCAGAAGCCAATGCTATTGCAGCACCAACTTAATGCAGATGAATTTACGCACGAGTTCGCCTCCCTCCATTTAATCCCAGCACCCAATTCCCCTAGTCCCTTTGTCAGAAAACCTCAACCTACTCTATTGCTTATAAGTAAGACGATACCTGTCGTTGTCATCGTCGCAGTAATTCGATAACGGCACATGGTTTTGTTTCTGCTGGTCCTAGCACTCCTCTCCCCTACCCCACCCGGCACAGCACAACAACCGATGACTTGGTGTGTGTTTGCTGGCGCTCGACAAGAAAGCAACGATGGGTAAACATCCGCCCATCTTAGGTGTAAATATCAGCCGCCAAAGATGAAGATACTCCTGCTGTAGCTGTTGCTCCATAATCTGGACAAATGGAGAGCTCCGTTTGTTTCTGATACCGGTCTGATGCACACTGACATTCCACGGCGCTGATGTGGTGTTATCGTTTTCGGACTCAAAACAGGCTTCCCCGCCGTTAACACGTCGGGCCCTCGAGACCCGCCCCCCCCCCTCCCGTCTGCCCAGCGAGGACTTGTGTCCGTGGAGGAATAATTACGGATGTGATGAAAGGTTACCTCCTGAAGTTTAAAGATCACCACACGTGAGCCCCTGCCTGCTTCAAAACAGTCCGAAACCTTTCCGTTGGCCAGGACGATGTGCCACTCCGGTACCAGCACGCCAGAATAACACTGCAGGTGAACTTTCGTTCGGTGAGGTTGGGGGGAGGGACCAAATTGAGGTGAGAGGTGACAGAAGAAGGCAGACGTAAAGGCAGTTACGCGTTTATTTCGTGCGAGCTCCAACGGGGCTCCATCCCTGTTGGCGAAGGTGGAATGCGTCAATGCGAATGAAGATGAATGAGTGGGCCCTCATCACCTCCTCCGTGCACTACGGCATGTGCTAGAAAGGCTTTCGGAGGTCGTGGAATGACGATGGCTTCGTGTGAGTTTTACGGGGGATATGTGGAGGAGAGGTTGGAATGAATTGTCAAAGGCAAAGTGGGAGAGGAGGCCAGCGACAGGGCAGGGCGTGAGGCAGAGAGGCAGGGCGGTTGTGGGGTGACGGTGGTGGACAATTAACTTGAGGCCTGAGAAAATGCAAGAATGCTAAGCCGTCTCTTTGCCTACCTGAGCTGGCCACTTGTTTCTGCAGTGAAAAGAGGAATAAACACAGCCCCTAGGATTTATTTTCGATTCCCTGGTGGAGGAGTTCAGTGGGGCCCTACACAGGACGGGGTTAGTTTAGATTTAAAAGAGCAAGAGAGGGTGGAAACGCATGCGGCCCGGTCGTTTAGGCCCAACACTATTTCTGTAAATCACACATTGCATGTATAACTGCCCGATAAACAGGGCAAAGTTAGATTTACTCCAAGTACTGTCCCCACAGTCGCGGTTTAATTAGATGTAAAGAGGTGCACGGAAGGTGGGGGAAGGCCACGCCCTTTCCCTTTTCGCTGAGTTTTAGAACGTCAGATTGAGAAGCCGTGTTGTTCACCCGGTGTCGCCGTCCTCAACGCGCCGTCGAGCCTCTGGTGGTCGGCGCTGGCAAACACGCCGAACGCTGAGCTGAATCAGTCGAATCGCTTCCGCTGGAGTCGCGTGGTTGGGAGACTCCGAGGCGAAGGAGGAGCAGGCAGAGGTGGAGGGCGCGACGGCAACACTGGGGTTTGCCTAGTTCGCTCGCAGCGGGCGCCAACAATCGTCGAAGGGCCTCGCCTCGTGTGGCATTTAGGGAAACCGTCCCATTTCCTTGAAAAACGCCTTATTTACCGACCCCGCTCAAAGTCATCAATGTGTAATTAGGTGCTCCAGGCCCTAATTCATAGGTCACCCTCACACTTGAGAATCTTTTCTATGTCGTCGTCGTCGCCGTTGTTGTTGGCTTGGCGTTCGGGTGGCAAGTTGACACTCAGAAATTCACATTGGCGTCGTCATAGCAGTGCGCATGTTCCTGCAAAACATCCAACTGCCAAAGGTCTGCGTGCCCCTCACCTGCCAGCACCGCATGAGAGGTTAAAAACTGGGTCGTCTATTTGGGCCGCCATTTCTAAGATCACGGAGGTGAAGCGTGTGCCGGGTGATTGACTGGAGTTTCTGGCAGAGTCTGGGTTGTTGGTGGAGCTGGCAAAGGTTAAGGTGTGAATTTCGGCAAACCAGGCTCAGACCCAAGGTCCCCTTTCGCCTCCCTATGTCTCTGTCATCGCGCCGTTATTGCTGCTCACTGGCAGCCTCAAATCGTGGAGATACGCTCTGTGTTTTCTTTATGCATGACGTTAAACAGGGCCTGTGTGGCGCCTGATTGGCATATGATCGCATTAACCGTTGCAGTGATATTTTCGATGAGCGCACACTGAAATTTTGGTATGTACAATCGAAAGAACAGGCACTTGTGAGAATTTCTGAAACGGTGACCTCTCATTGAAAATGTTTGTGTGATCAGCAGGGCCCGGGTCGCACGTGGCGCGAACTTTCGGACTTTGAACGAAGCATCCGCCGGCGAGTGGAGTGCCCGACTGCCACGTCTGTGTCGGCGGGGCCAAAGGTGAAGTATATATCCTCGGAGTCGGCAGGCGATGCATGAGGGTGAGCAAACAAAGCCAGTGAGTGCGGTTTACTTGCACTCAGACAGCTTGGAATGAGCAGATGCGCCGATTGGGGCAGTCGTGGTTTATTTACCCAGTTGTTGGCAGTCAAAGTGCTCGCATTTGGTTAAGTCTAGTCGGCTGGTATTATGCAACAGGCAGCTTTCCGCCTGCCAGTCAACGCTTTCCCTTGTTGCCCTCCTCCCGCCTCTCTCCTCCCTCGCCACAAGCCGCCTCTCACCCGGTTGGCATCACATGAGGGCGCTGCTCCACACAATTTGCTTACGAAGGTCTGTTGGGCTACAAGGCTGCCCATGCTTCGCGCATCAACTGTTTACCCCTCGGTAGAGAAAACCGTGTAGTAGTTGCCGACTGTCCTCGTCAGAGGGTTTGTCAACGTCTACCTCTCGGCAGGAGGCCCGGCTTCACGATGACTGCTTATTTGTTGCTGGTGGGCTCGAGCCGAGGTTAACCGACGTGCTGGTGGAGAGATTGCTTCCCGCCTCCATCCTGTGAGAAGGCCGAGGCACGTAAGGCAGTGCGTGACATTCGCAGAACCACATAGTAGTTGGATCTCCCGTGGTCGCCCCCGCATCCGAATGAAGTCTTTTTTTCAATTCCTCTGGTGTCAATGAGAATGGCATTCTGAATCTTACTTCTCCATCGAAACACAAGTAGCGTAGGGAGCACTTGATAGCTGCCAAAGACGAGGAAACTTGCCGTCACATCGCGGATCACAGATAGAGGCGTTTCTGTCCACAGGCTGGGCGTCGACTAACTGCCCGTTCGCGGGGAACGGGAAACTACTTAACGCATTTTAGGATAGACTGTGCACAAGGAAACCTTCCTGTCGGTTAGCTAGAAATGGTTTGCCAACCCAAAAGAAGTCATGTCTCAATCTTGGCAAATTCACCGCCCCCACAGCCACTCCTGTCTGCCCGTGAGGGTGGAGGACGATGGGAGGCGGAGGCGGAGGGGAGGAGAGGAGAGGAAAGGTGAAGATAAGACCAGTGTCCCCTGAACAAGTAAGCCGGTGTGCTTATGAACAGCTGGGCTGTTCCCGCACTGCTGTCGTCCGGTCGACAGACGGTGGCGGCTGTTGCAATGCCTGCATTATCCAAGTGGCCGCTTCTGCGCTTATTCCGCGTACGCAGTGAAAAGAGACAAACGCTCGGCCCCCTAAGCCGCGGTTTGGCGGTGCTGATGACCACAAACCGTAGTGTACGGCCATGGAGTGGGGCGGTGGGGAGAGAACAGCATCGCAGTGTCTGGCCTCTTCGCATGCTCTGCTTTTACCCGGTCTCATAAAATGAGGGCGACTGAAGGACTGGGTCAACTGAGGAAATTTGTAAAGTCCCCCTTAGCAGCACCGTGGTCCAGGCAGAGCAGGACGGTTGGGATCTAGGAAACTACAAATATCATACGTCACGGTGGGCCCCAAGCAACTACAGCAACAATGGCAGGGTGGCTGCATTCCAGACTACCGCAAAACCGGACTTATGCATACTACGCAGGCAAAACAGAGGAGTTTATGTAGTGATACTACTACAAAAGCGAGACGAGGCTGAGTGCGGTAGAGGGCGGTGCTGTAAAGTCATTAAACATGTCAATCGACACAAAATGCCAACTTGGTAAACGCAGCTGAATTACCCACCACCACCGTCGATAATTTTTCCGCCACGGACACGAGCCTTCGCTGGGCAGACGGGAGGGGGGGGGAGGGCGGGTCTCGAGGGCCCGACGTGTTAACGGCGGGAAGCCTGTTTTGAGTCCGAAAACGATAACACCACATCAGCGCCGTGGAATGTCAGTGTGCATCAGACCGGCATCAGAAACAAACGGAACTCTCCATTTGTCCAGATTATGGAGCAACAGCTACAGCAGGAGTATCTTCACTTTGGCGGCTGATATTTACGCCTAAGATGGGCGGACGTTTACCCATCGTTGCTTTCTTGGCGAGCGCCGACAGACACAAGTTGTGTTGTGCCAGGTAGGGAGGGGAGGGGAGTGCCAGGACAAGCAGAAACAAACCATGTGTCGGCTGCCCCGGGCACCGACCCACCGTCGTTGCGGCGATATCTCGAACGTGGTCGTGGTGACTCGACCTCCACAAGTCAAACTCATATCTGGGGGACGCCCGACGTGTGGGTTACCAAGTAGATTAATTGTGGCCTCATGTAACGTGTAACGGATGGTCACAAGACTTGCTGATCAAAGTCAGAGTGAGCGCGGAGGCGAATTTGGGTACGCGAGGCTGGAGAGGAGGCCTGAGCACCCTGGTCACTCTCCAGCCGACGACTGCCCTTCCAGCCCCTTGTCTGCTCCCTCGACCTCGGGGTTGGGTGCTGTATCAACGCCGACTTCTTCTGCCGGGCTGCCAGAGGGGGTGCGTTGATGCCCACCAGCATGCAACTCATTCCACCGTTGGCGGGATAAGTGAGTTAGCGGGAATGGTGTCAAAGCGGCGTTTACCACGACAACGGATCACGCGCTGTCAGGCGACAGGTGGGCTAATGGATGTGCTGACGAGGGCCTCGCCTCGCCTCGCCTTGCCGCGCCTGCGCAAAGGACCCTCACAGCGAGAACTGTGTGCTGGCGCAACCGCAGCTTATGCTGGCGGCTGGGCTGGGCCGGCATGCCTGCACCCCGCGCGACGGCCCCACGGACAGCCGAGACGGCAGGCTCCGACGGCGCCGACTCACCGCTGCATGTAAGCGGTAGAAAGCATTGTGGGGCGTGCCTCGGGGGAGAGCCACACCGGTGTCCCCGACGAAAAAATGGTGCGACGCGGATGCCGCTGTCTCTCACCCAGTGAGTGCAGAGGTTGACAATTCCGCAGCCACGATTTCGCGTCGTTGAATAGGTGTGGCAATCAACTGATCGTGGCGCGGCAAAGACAGGCGAGTTGAGGACGACTGGCCATACACCCAATTAGTCTCACGACTTTTCCCACCTGTCACCCATGAAACTTTCCCTTCCCCATGTGGGCCACAGGTGTACGGCTTAAGAGGAATCAGGCATGTGAGATGCAACTCTGGTAACATTTTAAACGCTAACTTCTCCTTTAGGCGATGCAGAGACCAGTGTAGGCGCTTTAACTACTGCTACTCGGTGCGATAGGGAGGATGGGCGTTTGCTGCCCCGTTTCCTCACAAAACGCGGCTTCGCAGCGTTGAGTGGCTGGGCTTTAGTTGAGCCTCGGCGCCTCCTTTCAGACACTATGGACCTCCGTTCGCCTCCTTTCGCGGCATCAGTCGACGCGGCAGCAGCACGGTTTTACTTGGCACGCACGCTGGTTAACCCAGCCACTGTGTAACCCACCGCGGAGCCGGAGCGTCATGTGCCACCGATCAACCAGGTACATCCGGATCGCGCTGAGATCACGTTAACTGCGGTCAACAGGCAACAGGCGCTGTTTCTCCTAACATGACTTCATCACACTCTCACACAACTGTAGTGAAATTAAAAGAATTCCGATAATAACTTTTAGAAGCATTTTAATTAAACGCTGGTGCCTTTGTGCCATGTGTCTTTTTCATCCACTCGAGAAGACGCCTCCGGCCATTTTACCTTCTCCACTTGCCCACCTCCACCCTCCTGCCCCCACGTGTGAGATAAAAGTGCGCATTTGTAAGTGAAGCAGTGTCTTTTACTTGGTGGAGAGAGGAAAGCACCACAGAGTCTCGCTTCCTCCTATGCTCTGGCGTCACCCGGTCTCCTGGAATGAGGCAGATTGGAGGACTGGCTCACCTGACGACATCTCTAAAGTCCCCCTCAGCTGCGTTCTGGGCCGCGGCGAACAGGACGGTTGGAGTCTAGGAAACGACGAATGTCCTACGTCGCAGTGGGTCCAAGCAGCCTCAGCCACGACGGCAGGGTCGCTACAGCCCACACTGCCAAATAACCGGGCATTTGACGTGGCGCCATCGGTTCTGGTGCTCTGCACACCGACCACCAAGCCGAGCAACATGGCTAAGGCTTTAAGCGGGCAGTAGACGGACTCGAGTGGTCTGACAGCGCATGAACAGGCGCGAAGATGCTGTCATCTGAGGCCGCTTCACCCAAATAGCCGACACTGTCGGAGTGTAAACACCGTAGCAACCGCGATATCAAATACACCAGTCTGACCGCAGCCCGCCTCTCCGTCCCCCGGCCCCCGTCCGCGCCCTCTCCCATAATCCCATGTCACGAAACAGCTGCACACACCACAGCACAACCCGGCCCGAGACAGATTACAATTGAAATTTCGTCTACGTGACGAGTATTCCATCTTTTCTTGTATGAAAGGAGGAAAACTACAGGTTGTCAACCATCTTTAAACAGTCACTGTCACAAACGTGCATATAAGAATGTCGACATTCATTTTTCATGCAAATTGTCTGTCCATACAGTCCAGTTCATATATAAGTAGTATATCAAAAAATGTGGCCGTGCGGGTTTTTCCAATCGCTTGGCGGAGGACAAATGCACTTTGATCCAGAGTAGACGTCATCGTTTTCACAGGGAAGAATTCTGCTAAACAATTATGGGGATCTATCGAGTGCCTTGTTCGCGTCGACCACTTCTGACACGTTACAAGACGCATTCAGCTCTCCGCAGTCAACCCTCGCGGCAACCGTGTTTTTGCAAGGCCTTCGCACGATTGGTCGACTGTAGTCACAGTGTGTCATCAACACATCACTCCTCCACACTGCGTATAAAAAAAAGCACCTCCTGCAGAGGGGAATCATTTACTAATCGCATCGAGGTTACTCTCTTGGTCCAATCCTATGGCAGGACGATCACCGTAGAAGGATGAATAACCCGATCCAGAGATACGCCAAACGCAGGCCACAACTGCGTTGCATGGAAAGGACTTCAGAGGAGCTCGACATTAGTAAGCGTTCCACTCCAGTGCTCACACTACTCATTCATCCATCCATCATCCTACTAATGCCGTCATAACGTTGCAGCGCTGTACGTGATAAGGGAGCCAACTCTCTTTGATCACACTTACACATTGCGCACTCCGGTAGGGCAGGGCGGCTTCGGAAAGGTTTTCAGAGCCATCCACAATGAGACGCTCGAAAGAGTTGTCATCAAACAAGTCGACTCCAACCGTGTTCCCTGTTGGTGCAGGGTAAGTTCGAGGGCAGGCATAACTCAACGCGTCCTTGGATGTTGCACTTTTCACCGGATACACAGTTTGCTCTCCCCTCTTTACTCTAGCTGGATGGCGAAATGATACCAATGGAGGTGGTGCTGTTGAAAAAGCTGGCGCACGTCGATGGGGGTCCCGAGAATGCTGGAGGTCTACAAACTCCATGGCACTTGGAGCATTGTGATGGTGGGTGGCTCACCGGCTGTTCGCGATCTCTTCGCCTACGTTTGTCAGCGTGGGTGCTGAGTGGGCGCGAATCTGCCTTCGTCATGTACCAATTAATTGGTATTTTGATGAAATGTCACGACGCCGGAGTCATTCACCGAGACCTCAAGGGTAAAAATGTTCTCATCAAACTCAGGCAACCATGAAATCCAACTCATCGACTTTGGATCTGGTGCCTTTCTGCACGACGGTGTCTACCATGATTTTTATGGTAGGTGGCCCATCTTCTCCACTCAACTTGTGTGATGTGAGATATGCGACGTCCTAACGCTCTTCTCTCAATAGGTACCTGAGTCTATTGCCCGCCGGAGTGGCTAAGAACTTCTGGGTAACATGGTAGGCCTGCAGAAATCTGGACGGTGGAATTCTGCTGTTTGTCATGATTAACGCGGACATCCCCTTCATGAATGACAACGAAATTCTCACAGGAAGAGTACATTTTCGTCGGGACTCCGTCAACACCGAGGCAATCGATCTTGTCAAGTGAGTCTCTTCCAATTGCCCTTTTTCTTTTTTAACTTCATTCCTGCCTGATCACGGCTGTTTTCATCCGTATACAGCTCATGCTGCTCTCTGGACCCGAGTAGACGCCCCAAGCCTGATGCAGGTTCTCCTCCATCCGTGGATGTGAATCTTCCGTAGCACATCGCTAGGCTTGAATGTCGCCTGTCCCGGTATGCTTTGGACGAGTCAGCCAAGTATATGCCGTCGCCATTGGCTTACCTCCATTACCGTTCGCTCTGGGCTTTGCGATCTTGCCGATATCTGCGTGTCACACAGCAGCATCTCGTTAAACATGCGATGTTGACAAGAAAGAGAGAAGAGCAGAAGCAGGAGCCAAAGGCACAACAAGAGCGGGAGCAACGGCCGCAGTAATCCGGGTCAGAGATCCCTATCACGAGATCGCAGAGGGAGAGCATGGTGCAAACGGGAGTCAGGAAAGCTGCCAAATTCCACCCCGTCTTCTTCCGCCATGTCCGCAGCGACTAATCTTAGGGTCGTAAGTGTTTTTTTACAAATAACAAGTCAACATTGTTATTGGTAAAACTGACGACTCGACATTCCTTGGAACGCCGTTACACACAAATTCTGCTGTTTCCGGTTAGTCTTCGCGAATACGCGCGGCCATTCTGGAACTCTCTAATCTGCAGCCTGGACAGGTGCATTTTATATGTCGGGCCTTAACCGGTCGAGTTGCTTGCGTGAAGTTATGTGATGATTAGACGATTTCGAAAGAGACTCTTTCGTAGAAGTAAGGAAGGAGAGGTAGATCAGACAATGCCTTTGTCTCAGAAGTCGACTAACTTGTCACACCAGATGGAGAGAAGCAGGAAGTGAACTCCGCGGTCAGGTTGGTGAACTTACTTCAGTCGGTGTGGCGAGTTGATTACAAAGCATCAGTGTCGGTCAATTGTCAATCTGGGAGAAGAAGTATGTCGGCAAAGACACCTTCGACTATTGGGACTTCATTGGCACGAGTCCATCGGTTTGCCATACCGCGCGGCGCCAACAGGGACCGGGGCGGTGGGGCAAATGTATCGTCAGCACTCCGCGCTTTAGTCGGTATTAAATCAAATGCCACGATGACGTCTCCTGCCGCACTTGTCAAGTGTGCTTTTCATTCACGGCACCGTGCGAGTCGTTGTGCGGCACCGGGCTGGAGCGACGACAAGGTGGCGGTTCCCACGGAGTCCCGCGCTAGAAAAAAAAAATAAGCCACCGCCTTACGTTTTCAGTCAACACGGTTGCAACTAAGGGAAATAAAAAAAAGACTGAGTTACTTTTAGCGATTTGTACATCCAACGAAGGTTAGTTGCCAAAGGAAGGATGGCAATCGCCTGTGGCACAAGTGTCCAAACGCAAAGCCCAAGGTGACGTGGGGGAGACGCAGGCAGTAGTGGACGACGCAGACTCTAATCGGGCTCTTAAGCCGAGGACCGCGGTCCAGACTCGGGGACGAGGCTGGTGCGCTCGGCGCAATGCTGCATCGAGTCGCGCTAAAGATCTACCCTCCTCGACCGCCTGGTTAAGTGGCCTGCAGCGATGCTGATGACATTGGCAGGCCAGCATCAGCTGAGGATATTTCGCTTTTGCGCAGACTAGAAACGTCATCGGCAACGGCACAGCCACCCGCTTAATTCGTCGCTCTCTCATTTCCACATGTATGCAGTTGCGCAGGCCAAACGACACGCTATATTCTGCCGCCACACCAGTCACACGCGTTGAGACCCAAGGTCAACTGTGTCTCGTAATTTCTATTTCTAACCTGGTAAATGCCGTTTGTTCCAACCCAAAGATTCACCCAATGCTTCATCCCCCTTCGCCTGCCCCTCCCCGCCCTGCCCTTGCCCTTGACCTCGCCGTCACCGTCGCCCTCGACCCCAGCCAGCATCTCCGCCTTGTCTTCTGAGTCTTCCTGGTGCATGTCGCCGTCTTGACCAGGTATACTGAGATGGCAGATGTGTGATGGAAGACTGAATTCACCGCGACTAGACGTTAACTGGGTCTTAATTTACCTCGCGTTTAACTGGATTCAACCAAAAGAAGCACTTCACTCTTGACGACGCGAGAGATCGTCACTCATAAGCCCCGTTCAGGTAGTTCGTATGTCGAGGTGATAATTTCATTTAATGAGGATTTACTCATTATGTGGCCTAAAGGGGCATTTAGACCCGCAGAATTGCCTTTCGGTATACTCATACAAGGCCTCTCCAGCCGAGATGGAATTGCCTCCGAGTGCAGGTCTCCAATTAGTTCCGAGTTAACTATCAACCGGTGTGGATATTTTGTCCTACACGAATCAGTCGGTGATAGACCGCATATGCACGAAGAGAGACGTTGTACATTTAAAAAATTGCTTCATTTTGTTTCAACTCCCCCGAGGCATCCAAAGCAGTCTGCATACGACGAAATGGAAAGTCTCACCTGATTAAATCCAACCAGCCGAAGGAGTCACAGCCAAGCGGACGAGACAAAGCGAAGGCGCGTGGATTCAAACCGGTGGCCCGTGGCGGGGAGTTCAGAGGCGTTTCACCACCTCCGTCTCTCCTCATTAATTCCCAACACGCCGGCTTCTCGGAGAAAGGCCCAAGGCATGCGGACGAGGCACCGCCGCCACGCTGAGTGAGGACAGCAACGTTCCCCTTCTTGGATGACTCACACTAACTCGCCTCCTACCAATCGATATTTGGCTATTGATTTTCTGAGCTGCAACCAATAGGACAGAGGAGTTCCTGCATTGCGGAAGACGACGCCGACGCTGATGTGGATAATGTTAGGGGCTGAGACAAAAGGGCGTCTTGGGACTAGATTGCGACACCGTGTGACTTGGAGCGGGAGAACTGCCCTGGTGTCCGTCCCGGATGGTGCCACGATTATCGAAGCCACCATCGCCCGGTGGATTCGCGAGTTTGGGGGATAAGCGACACTGCTGTGGTATTTTACATTGCGGCCAAAGACCCCATCGCCGACGAAGTCTAAATTCATTACATGGTACCATTTATGAGAAACGATCTATAACTGTTATTAAGAATTCCTGAGTCAAAAGGAGGGTGAAAGCCCCTTAAAACTTTAAGATTGAAATGGCGAATATTCCCCTCAAAATGCTTATATTAACAATTTGGCAACACGAAAAGACTTGCAGTAGGAATTGTCCCGTCCACGTGTTCTCGGTGTGACGTGGCGGACTGGTTTAGGCGGAATTGCGATTATTTTAGTTTCCCACGGAAACGTATGATGGTTTTGATCAAAACTTACGACAGCGGTTATTCGTGGGCGCAAATTGAACTCGGAGAGTGAAGCAGAAGGGAGTTGTTGGAGTAGCTGTCGCGATCGTCAATGTTTCGCGTGCGCATCCAGGAACGTATGGAGACCTCATCTGCATGCGCGTCTCCAAGCGGCACACGAAACACCTCCCAAGGTCAGTGAACGCCAGTGCCTGCGGAGGGTCCTTTTATAGTGATGGTGGGGGAACACAGTTAAATAAATACCCAATCATTAAAACGACCGTCCCGCTTTTCGGTTATAGTGATATTTTTCCCTATGTAAATCTATTGTTTTCACTCACTTTTATATGTGAAGTCGTGGAAGTTACTAAGGTGGAGGCCACCCTATGGGAGCCGTTTCGCATGTTAAACAGCGCTTTTATGCACGTATTTTAATTAATAATTAAACAAATTAAAAGCCTAATTATTGCATCATCATAGGTGAAGAATGGTGACCTCACCGCAGGCCTCAATGTCTTGACATTCCGACAGTCCTGGAGCACTTCAAAGAGCAGTATTAGTCGGAGGAAAATTGTGAGGCGTAGAGTCTTCCAGCAAAAAGTAAAGGGAATCACTGCTGGAAGACCAGATTTACTCCACACCAGCGACATTGGAGCCAACCAATAACGTTGCCCTTTCCCTGGGGCAAGTAAGCCTTTTGAGCAATGTGCGGAGTGTTTACAACCCTTCTTTGCTCACATCAGCTTTTGCTACCTCAAATGCGCAATTTCACCCCGCGCATCTTTAAATTGGTTGTTAATGAACTCACGCGCCCGCCTGCCTGATTAGGTTGTGGTTCGAAGGAGGTGCCCAAGTCCCGATCACAAGCCGCCGACCCTAGTCTGAGCGTCACTCGTCCTCAAACGGAGGCCAGCTCTCCCCCAAGTTCATTTTTTGCGCACAAATGAGTTGGCTTAGAAGTGTCTCCTTCTCGTTATGTCGGGAGGGGATTTGACCGAGTCCCCTGGCCATGTGCGACATAATAAACGCTAAGATTCGTCAAGGCGGGGAAAATTTGTGCTGAAGGGAACCACGCGCATAAAGGACCGGACACAGCGTGATGCTTTCGGGTGTTGGAGAAAGTTTCTCAAGTTCGATCAGACCAGAGTAGATAAGGCCCTTGTCCTTTCTTGCGGTGAGTTTTTCTTGCTCTCAAAAAGAATAATATTGTGCCTTTAAGTATTCTGAGGCTACTTGCCCCCTC
>QEYB01000929.1:0-14923 GCA_017562135.1 Dipylidium caninum | reverse complement strand
TTTCGCCAGAAATTTTCAAAACGCAATGAAACACATCCGTAGAAAAGGGACAGTTTAATAATATTCAGCGTCGTCATCAATCGAGATTACGAAGCGCGAAAACTGAAGGTAGCACTTACTGTCCATAAAATTGACGAAATCCAGTTGAAGCAAAAAAGTGAACCCCAATAATGAATTGCCTTTTTTAATGTAGTCGTCCGTGTGCCGAAAAAGCGTGAAGTTTATTTCAACCATCCCAATGTCAGCTTAGTGCCCTAAAAGCAAAACCGGCATCAATATTTTTCCGATATTCTAAGCTTTTAAGTAGAATGAGGAAATCACTTGGATGAGCTTGTTATAGGAATACAGCATTAGTAAAAATAACAATAAAGCGAAACAAGCGGTTGCTACGACCTTGAATATAATCGTTTCAGTCATCAATAATTAAAGGAATTTTGAACAATTTGCTAAACCGTAAACAGATTGCGAATTTATGAAAACTATAAACGGGAAAAGAGCGCGAAAAAAAACAATTACCAGGCCAAATAGGAGCGTCTTTTTGGACCAGGAGCAGAAAAAGCAAAGTACTGTAAAACCCGTATCCCAATTGATTTCGCGCAAACTTTCCCGTTCGCGTTTTCCTCTGATAGTTTTGTTCATATGCAATACCGTACATGCCTTTGGCCAACGGAAGCGACATAAGGTTTTCGCATTTAGGGTGCTTGTAGGGCGTGAATCGTAAACTTGACAACACGACGATGGAATTCGCCGCCTTCTTTCCCTGTTCTCCGCTTCCATAAGTAGGCCACAGACTAGGAATGGAAGAAGAACAGGAAGGACCCTTGGGAAGCGGCCGAAGTTACATTGAGAGGTAGCATCAATGCACTTTCGCTTGGGCAGAAAATTTTTTTCGTAGCCTCTTCTTCCAAATGAACAAAGTAAGAAACCTTAGAGGGAGGAAAAAAAGAAGGTGAGACAAAAGCAAAAAGAAAAAAAGTATTTTCATTTTTTTTTTTTTTTTCCCTCAAAAAAAAACCATTAAAATAAATGAAAATGGAAGAACTCAGAAGGAATGTAGATAAGTATTTGATAGTGTTTATGACCATCCCATGATTAAAGCCCACATGTTTCCCCTTTTTCAGTCAGCTTCGCAGGAGAGAGACATTTTGCATGAATACAATGGGAGGAATCATCCTCCAAGCACGTGCAATCTTCGAAAGGGTGGATTCGCTTCTTTTACCGTTATGGACTTTTATTTTTTCTGTAGAAGATCGCGGACGAAAATCTGCTGTAAGTGGTAGTATGAGCAAACAGAAGCATCACGGATATATTAAAAGCAGACAAACGAATAATGAAGAGCCTTAAGTTAAAACGAAGTTCGAACAAAGACACTGAACACACGTCATTTTCAGACACGAATGGACATGAATGTGGAACGCTGCCTGTATGTGTAATGAAACAGGCTCCACTATCGCTACATGCTAAAACGGCAAATGAATTCAAACCTGGGGCTATGTCTAGTGACCAATACAAATTTAGACTTTTAAAAGATCTTCATCCACAAAAGTACGCTGATGTATTCATTAGGATAAATTGCCATTACAGTGTGGTACAAATCCACAAACCTTGACTTATTTTTATCCCTTTATTATTTTCGGTAAATTTGCCCGTAGCTCAAATTTGGTCCACTTGTCTTTTAGGACCAATTTCATTTTAAACACATGTCAATTCCTTCAACTTACACAAGGCAAGAATTCCATAAAGAGGATCATAAAATGCTTTTGCAAACAAAAGTAATCAACAAAGCAGACATATACACATTCTGAAATGAAAACCAGTCCAGTCGCAAGTAATTCTAAATTTCTGAACGGATGGGGGTACAATTCGCCTAGACTGAAAGAAAGAGAGGAGACGGACAAAAGCTCATAATTTTTAAGCCAAAGAGAGTGATTCATGTGCTCCAATGTAAACGATAGGAATTCCAACACAGAAATAAGTAATGCAAAGATAAAATTCATTTTATGAAGCTATTGGAATACGGCTTCATTGCAATTATCTGCAAAGGGATGTTTTTGCCTAATGCCAATCAATTTGGCATTGAATTAGGCCTGGAAACTATGAAAAACTATTTACAAAACTACTTTTTTTTGTACGGATTCAAATTGAGTCAGATTTCTGTGCAACAGTCTTTCGAAAAACATTAGCCAGGTATTTTATCGTTCCACGAATGAAAAAGTGCCCGGTGTTGGTTCATAAATTTTGTTCTGGCAATTTGAGTATCGGCCAAGGAGCCTCGAGAAAGGACCGGCCGGCCAATTTTGATGATGAGGAGGAAATTGAGGATGACTTAAACAAATGCCGACTTGGGTCTAAACTCCCATACTCCATTTTTATCCGGCATTTCACCAATTGACCATTGTGTTTTTAGGGGCTACGAATTTACTTTTAGCAGAAAGGAAATACCAATAGGCAAGGTGTTATCATAGAGGCCTTTAACCTTTCATTAACTCTAAAAATAAAGATTTTCTTTTTCAAAAAGGCATACACGACTTGTCCAAACCATTGGGCAGAAATTCATAAATGCTATTGGAAAATATTTCTATTGGAAATAGTATTAATGTGGGAAAATTGCCCTTATAATCTACGCCCGTTTTCTTAGTTTCCAACGTGATTATTTTAGAACAGTAGGAAGAGAGAGAGTGGAAAGGGTTAATTCGAATTAATCGTCGTTAAGAGGCTAGTCGTCGGGAAATGCCGAGTTCTCACTCCTTGCAAAATATGACTTTATCAACATAAGCAATGAATTATGAGCGTATTATGGTCCATGGTTTCCTCAAGTTACTAAAGTAAATTGAAGAGCACAGAAAGAAATAATTTTTAACGCCCTCTTCTCTGGCTCTTTATTAAAGATGACCGCCCACCTCGGATTTATTACAGCTTTAGTGTTGTACTTTCAGGAAAAATTAGGAATGTTTCCAATTAGAGTTGTACTTTTTAGACCGTCGTCCAAGACCGACAAGTGGATTTACTGCTGACAGGTTTGATAATGGAGACGAAAATGATAATATATTTCTTTGCCGTGACATCTGTGTCAATGAACTAGTTCCATTGAGCCATGATCTTCAGTTCTCTTAGGTGATTAAGTATAGGTTATGTAAAACCAGATATGGGTACTGCTGTGAAGTAATGCGCTCAACAAAATTAACACCCGTCTAGCTCCAATTATAATGTCGACAAAAATAATTATTCGGTTGTCGAAATAGCAAATTGAACAAAAGACACGACAACGGCCGGTCTAAAGCATTATAAACGACCGTTTACGAAACCTACAAAGTAGATATTCACCGCATCAGCTATCATATATATCCAAAGAAAAAAATTGTAGGTGCGAGCAGGAAATCGAGATTAAAACCATGATTTTTCAATAAGTCAAATTCCAGCACGGGAAAATTGGAATAAGGTGCAAAGACTGTTAAATTACATAGTGACACAGCGAAATAGCTTTAGATTTTCAAGAAAACCCTCCTTAAACAAAGTTACAAACCTTGAGAGGATAAGGAGAGCGCCCGATAAAAATTATCTTACATTTTTGACGTGAATTAATCTTCTGTGTGGACACAATATGACTTATGAACACACAGTTACGCCATTGCCATTAAACAAAATCCGTCTAAGCGACAATCAGAAATACGTTACTAACTTAAAATAGCCTGAACGCAATATGGGAAGAAAGGTAATAGTAATAGTAGACTGACCTGGCATGGGCAAAAGAACGAAATTTGTCCGAAGAACAGAACAAAAAGCGCAAGGGAAACACACCACCGGGACGATGTATAACAAATGTAGAGAATAAAATGTAAAAAAAGATTTTCAATAAAAAAAACATTTAATAAGATTAACTACCTCAGACGCCTCGCAGCCATTTATGATTAAATAAAAAAAATTGTAAAGTTTTTCTTTAGACGTTTCCGTTTGAGCTAAGGCGAAAGAAGTCAGAAAATGGGCCTCCAAAATTTGATTAAATTGCATTGAGTAATGTGTAGTTATACCTTTCTAATAATCGATGCGTAAGAAGACGGAACCAAATAAGCCCCGTCTCGCGAAAGTTCACCGTCACTTGAAAGGGTGATACTGGAGAAACAGGACGATGCCAAACTGCCAGCTTTTGGAGTCGGAATGTTGAATGGTCAGCTTGTGGAATGATATTTCGCTTTCAAAAGGTGAGGCCAGCTCTAATACCTCTGGCAGCTATGTCCTTGACAGATATTATGATCCTGCAAGAGAAAACGACAGAACGCGTCATTGTTTTCGCCTAGGAAATCCACACTCAGTCGCAAGTCTTATTTTTGTGTTATTTACTTTTACTTCCAATGTGACCACCATTCGTAGAGGAGTTTGTGAAGACGACGAGGATCGGATCGATAACTGATTTGTATCATGCCAGTATTAGGGTCTGGCTTTAAGTCGACACCGATGATTGAGTACTCCAATTGCGACAAATAGTACTGAATAAATGTTTTGTTACTTTTGCTAGCAGTCCTAATGTCGGCATTATTACTCGGATCGCGAAATTCACACAATCTGCAAATAAGTATTCAAGAGTTAAGTTAATAGCTAAGAACACAGCATTACAAACAACGAAAGGAAGGCTCACCGAAAAATATGTTTAAACCATAGATTTCCGAAGAATTTTCCACTTTGATTCCATCATACATATGGTTATCCAGTACCTCGCCCAGTCAATACTAACAAGTGCGTTTGGGTTCGAAACTTCTGACAATAAAAAATGGACGGAGGTCCTAGGACTTTGGAAGCTGCTGTAAAAAGTGAATAGATTGAAGTTCGTCTCTAGCAACTACATGAACTAGGTTGGGAAAGTTTTCTTCGCACGCCACTAGTACACATGGGATTCTTATTAACTTCAATCTGAAAAACATGCGTGGATAATATAACATACTTTCCAAAAAAGGAGTTACATTAGGCTCATGAGCCCTAGTAAAGGCCAAACAAAGTCGCGTCGACATGATTATATGAAGCAACTTAAAATGCGATTTCATTTTGTAAATTGGTACGTAGAACGCTAAAACACTTATTAAGATGACAAGGTCGATTGCGATTAAACAGTAATCACTTAATAAAAGCATCTTGCAAAAAATCCTATTTAATAGGTCAACAATGTTAATTTTTTTTTAGTCAATGAAAACTGGCGCTTAAAATACACACAATAGTGGTCATAGAGGGAAATAGTGCACAAAAACACGTCAAGTGGAGAGTAATTCTGCTCCTTGTAGCCCAAGTGCTCTACACTGGTCTATTATCTACAGACCTCTTGCAGATTCGCCGGATATGAATCGAAATACATTGACTCGTGCAGATTATGGAAGCAGGGAAATGAAGGAACTATATTCCTTTAGGCTTGTACCTAATATTAACTTTTCCAATTTTCAAAGCCCCTGATGGAATTTTTTAGGTTTAAGTTAGGTTAGGTTAGGTCATGTCAGTTTAAGTCTATACGACTTTCGTTGTTTCATCAAATACCTACTACTCTTCGGATTTTACTTATGATTGTACTTGGCTGCGAGGGCTTTTAAGGCATTGTATTTTCATTTTTATTATCTACCCCTTTTCCCTGTTACTACGAAAAAACTTTTTAAGATAATGGATCTTAGAATCACGGGGTAGTTCAGCGTGGTTTCTTGAATCCTTTTTAACATTTTTTGTCTTTGTGACGCCGCATTAATTCCCCGTTGTTTCGCTTGAAGACCTATACATTGAGGTTTGTATTCGCTAACCAGCTTTTGATTTTAGCCACGATAACCCCCTTCATGAATGGCAAAGCCATTTACCTATCTCGCAGGAGGAACAAAATAACATTTTCAAGTAATACTTTATTTTGAGAGAGAGAAAATATTAAGAGCAAGATATAACGTGGGTGACATACCTACGGGTTACAGGCGGCACAAGAAGGGGTTAATTGCCCTAGGTACACAGAAATCTCTTGACAGTTTAGTGATTGTTTGCTATGTTTTGCTTTGATTGACAACCCAACCGGGATTATTCTAAAGCTCAATCAATCGATGAAGGGTAATTTGAACGCATTGTTAATCCGTTCAATGACAACCTTTGATAAATATGCACTACCGTCCTTCTTTCGAACTTATGGTACAAAACGCTTCTGAGTAGGTGGTAAATTGAAAGAAATGGGAAACTTCTATTTTTATCTTCATTTGGCAATAGGTTGGATAGTTTACTTACATGCTTAAAAAGCAAGTTTTGTTTTGTAAAAAACTAACAACTTATTCGGGTGGGGTGGGAGGGGGAATTCGCGGGATTTTCGCATAATGAACCAACATTAGTTGTCATGCGAAGTAATGACACCTTGAGAGGAAGATTAATGACTATCTCAACAAGACAGGCGCTTCTTTACCTAACGCATGGGCGTCAGTAATGAAAGAGAGAATCGAGAGAATTCTCACTTACTCATCTGTTGAATCACGAAAGTACGTTAGCTTTCTTTAATCCCTTAATCAAATATTTTCAAATTCCTCTTAAAAGTATGAAAATTCTCCGTCCCTGTGCCCTTTGCCACTTTTACTCAAGCTCATCTCCCTTTTCTCCTGTTACCGTCATTCGTGAGATGTGATGCTACCCCTCTGCCAGCGATATCGCCTTCATTAGTGATGTCACTGGTTTCCTGGCTCATCCACCTAGCTGGACATTAGAAGAGAGGCAAGAGAGGGCCCGGCGGTAATGAAGAACTGACATTCAGTGATTGGCAAAGCACTTCCACAAATCAAAGCTCCCCATTTTTTACCAAACATTTACGACCACTCAAGCACATCACTCACTCTGTATATTTTGCATTAAAGTCGGGAAGCTTTTCGCTCGATTTAAGTGTCGTTTAATATCCGCAGAGGCGAATCAACTATAGGGATCAGCCATTTCCTTGCATCTTCTAAGAATGGCGGAGTCATTTTAACCAGGATTTCACATACTCCATGAAAATGAAACGACTTTGCATGCACCTTTTTTACGTTGCGACTTAATCAAAAGTAAACTTAGGGACTCAAGTGTATCTAAAATGCGCAAAATGGAATGTGCATTTTGAATGGTAAAATCGCACCTAAGTTAGGTTAACTCAATGTTGGGGAGTCTTTCGCTTCAATGCTGCAAATTGGGAAGGGCGTTTCCAGCGGAAACAAGGTGCTGGTAGGCGCGTCCCGATATTAGGTTGAAACAACCCCACTTTCCTACTTTTAGAGCTGGTAGAAAAAACACGAATATGCGAAAAGGCTTTTCCTATAGCTTCTTAATCACATACAAATATGAACCTCTGCGTGATGCGTAATAAGTTAGTGTTTTCGAAAAAAAGGTTGATCAGAATGTGCTTGACCTGTGTTAACCCAATGACAAATAATTTCAAGAAATCTACGACTGGAAGCTTGAAAATCCCATGCCTTAGACAGGTAGGAATGTAAATGTGTCTGTCAGCCCAGATTTTAAAATTAAAACCTTGATTGATACAGGAGAATCCTCCCGCAGGCAGAGCTTCCTAATATTAGCAACAACAAATTGTTTTTACGAATTTTTATGACTCTCTAGGAAATTACTGAGCGAAATAATTGAGAAAATAGACCGACCTATGCTTAAAAAAGTCAAAACACCACGAAATCCCCTTGTTACGGCCATTACATCTCGTGGTAGATCTGGTCGGAAGGCCGCAACACCGTCGACGACGATGGACTCGAACTGCGTGATTCGCGTTGGGGAATCGGAAGCAACACAAGAACAGTCCTGGTTGCGCCAAGGCGGAGAGGTGAGTTGGCAGACTACTTGTGAGAGAATTCTGTAGTTGAAGGGGGAGGTTAGAGAGCAGCCGAGGGTTTTATTCCCATTCCGCTGTTAATCAGGTTACCTTCACTCGGACAGCCGAGGGTGGCAACTCCTGCTACATCCAATTTGTCATCAATGCAAAAAGGACTTACTTTTAGGATATCGAGTGAAGTGGTATTGAGAACGTCGCTGCGCCACTTGCGACCCGACATTAACAGAAGAGCAAAAAAGTTGACTTGGTTGCAAGTAACGAGACAAACTTCAACGCAATTTTACTTATCAGTATAGACTAACAATCTTCAAAAAGAAGATACCTTACGAGAGAGGTGTACCACTAATGGCGTAAATGTATGAAAGGAGATAAAATTGGCGATGCATAGTCACCAAGACAGCCTCAAGAGCCGCGATTTTGTAGCGGGAAGATTTGCCCCACAAAACTGCAAAACCGATGAATTTTCCTTTTTCGATTTTCCCTCACCTAGGAGAAGGCCTCCTACACCCTTCGGGTGATGTCCCAACCCTGTGTTCTCGGAACGCAGTGCCTCAGACCGGAAATGATCAACACCCCAGTCCGGCTTTCTTCTATCATCATTGTTGAAGTTCAAGATATGCCAAAAAAAGATGCAACTACCTCAAATTGCATACATTTAACTTCACGAAGGGGCCTTATCTCGGTCAATTAATTCAAGTAGGGAGTCTAAAAGTGGCATTCTTTTACTAAATATAAATGCAAAAAAGTGTAAATAGGGTGAGAAGATAGGCAGAAAAAAAGCAGAAGAAACGAGGGCTAAACAACACCAAGCATTATCCAATCAGCACAGAGACGGGGATGGGAAAAAAACACGAAATATCAAACACGAATTGGTGCGGTTAGTTGACATCATAAAATAACAGGTATAATAATAACAAGGTGGCAGTTCCCATGAAAGTGGTGAATGAGGATAGAAAAAGAGGAAGAGGTGAAAAAGGGGTTTACACCTTCCGCCGACGTCGCAGATCCTTTGAGCTGGATATTAGGACGTGTAATTTGCAGAGTCCAAGGCTCCTCTCAGTGGCATTCGTTTCCGCCGTCCACTAGCCAAGATGAAGGTATGAATACATTAGAAGGCAGGTAACAGCAGGTATGCATTTCTGAGGTTATTTCTTCATCAGAAAGTAAAATGAAGGCAGTGATCTCTGCGCTACTGGTTCCCTTCATCCTGACATGCAACTTGGCCATTGACAACTTATTTTCACAACGCCCTCTTTCTACGAAGCGCTCTTTTCCGATGTAAATACTTCTCGCTTAATTCCATGACTAATAGTCGCTTAGCATCCATTCCCGGCAAAAATTCACATTAAGCATTAGACATTCAAGCTTCAACTCTAAAGAAGAAAGAAGCCGGGATCTTACCGGGATGTAACTGATGGTGTTTGTTTTGCAGTAAAATAGTTAAGTTTGAGAGAGCTGATTGGTCAAGGAAGTAAAGGGAATCTGAAATATCCTCTTCATTCCATTCAGCTTCAGCCTCGTTCTGCGAGGGTCGAAGTAGATAAGCCTTCTAAAAAAGCATCCAACAAGGTCAATTTGCCAATATACAACAATATTTACTAACAGTATGGTTGGACCTTAGCTAACCCTAATAAGGTAAATCATATCAAGACCGGACAATCTCAAGACAGTCAGAAATTAATCAAAGAGAATCTGATGTGACTTAAAAGAGAAATCATCAGCAAATAATAAGGGAATGAAGAAAAATCACATTAAAAATAAAAAAGCAAACTGCAGCCTTTTTGCTAACGGCCACAAAAATGACGGAAGGTGACGGTTTCCATACACGCTTGTGCTCAGACTAATGCCTTCCTATGAATATCCGCCTAATTCAGGGCATGACAGTCGAATTGGGACGAAGCTGCCAGGTTGCTTTCAATGTGTCCAGCAGGGTCAGGGCTTTAAACGCAGTGTGTGAATTTTAAAAGAGAATACAAGAAATGCCAGGTGATATTTCATAAAATTTGAACTAGTGAGGCTGAGGACTCACATCTAAAATAACCCCGAAAGCATTTATTTAAGGCCCACACGAGTATACCCATGGGTTGCAGTAAAAATGTCGAACTACCACTCCAATGAGAGGAATCTCATCCGGTAAGGGAGGGCCTCTGATTAATGCAAATGAGAAGCCACCTTACAAAGGTTGGGAAAGATGAATAGAACTAGAGAAAGTGCATAAGACGCAGAAATTTAACACACATTTACTGAAGTAGAGAAACCATACACGTGGTACGATGACTGTGGACTCGTCACAAATGGCTCACTTTATACTTACTTGTAACTTCGAAGTTGGCCGCGTCTTAATCGGTTGGTTCGGGTCAAACGTCGCTTTAGAGAAGACTTGGAAACGGACCGATCTTGGGTATGTACGTATTGGTCGTGCGTCGACTGCTTTTGAGTCTCGGGAAAGCGCCGAATCAACGCTCTCGTCATCCTCATCAAATACAATCCACACCTACGGAAAAGGAAATAATTTCGCAGCCGTGAAGGATTACTGAACATACAAGGCGGGTGATAGTAAACAGAAATTCTTCCGAACAAATTGATTCGCTTAGAGAGAGAGTTTTCCCATTTCAACAAGCGTACTGAAATGTTGTCCAGAAGGGAAACAAAGAGTGTGATCTAAATCATCGAAATCATGAAATTTTTAAACCTATGTCGGCACTCTCACAACAATCACCACTTTTTGGTTTGTATGATAAGCCTGCCTCTTTAGGATATTAGTAGCATTTGACGCAAAGAGGATGATTATATTGACTGGACCTGTATAAGACAGGATGTCAGTAGGCAACACAAAGCAAAAAAGGCATGTACATAGAAGTATCGAATTTCCTCAATGAAATAAACAAGAAAAGTACCAAAAATAACAAAAGAAACCGCGAACCAAGTCCCGATTTACTCTACCAAATCCAGCCGTCCGTTCGCATACAAAGAGGTAAGTGACTCATGTTTGCACAGGAATTATAATACATAAACAATGGGTTGCCGTCTGCGATAAACATGGTCTTATACAAACTGCATTAAAGGAAAAACTACTTTCTTGAATCGACTTTAGCGCATTTCGCCAAGAAATCCCAATACAGTCAAACACAACGAGAGATATGTGAATTGTTTTTAAGAGGTCGATGCATGTAGCAAACCGAATGATGCTTATAGCTTGCCTCGTAAGTGAAAACGGGCGTCAAGCCTTTAAACAAGAAAGTTAAAATATGCATAGCAGGTCAATTATGATTTTTATGCTACACAACTTGTCGCAAAATCCTTGTGTTTTAATCCTCTTAATAGGCCAGTTAAACGATGCGATTGACGCACTTTTCAACTAGAAGGCGCGAGAAACAGGTCCCATTGTTAATCTGACTACCGACATTCGTAACAATAGGCGAAAATGTTCCCCGATTAATCATATCACAAGCTACGAAAATTTTCAATGATATAGTTTTTGGCGTCGATGTCATGGTTTAGTACCAACACATGCTAGGAGAAGCACTGAAGCCTACCGGTTCCCGTTGGGGATCAAAGAAAACGCTGGGCAGACAAAACTCAATGGAATTTCTTTAGAGGTCGTGTTAACCGTCGAATGGCTATCACTGACAGCAGCGACCACATCTGTACGGTTTTTCGCAGACTGTACTAAGTCTGAAGAGCCTCGAAGTAAGGAGGTGGAAAGGAGGGTCCTCCACCAAATGAAGTTTTCACAAGATTATCTTTCTGGTCTAGATGAAGAAAAGTGAAAGTTAAGTTAGTCCGATTCGGGGTACTAAGATACGCTAAATTTCGGGATCTCGTAAGAATAATAATGGAGACTATTTGAAATATTACACCATTTCTTTTAATTCAAAGGAAATTGCAGTACAACAAAATAAACTTAAAAATCCTTCCTATGAAGTTAAAAAAGGGTTCTGTCTACCTGAAACACATGTTCTAAAATTAAGTATCACCTGTTTACTAATTTGTTGCGGAGTTCGGAAAGAGGACTTTATCAACAACAAGTTATTCAGTCAGAGGACTGAGCGTCACAAAAAGACGACAGGACTATTTTTTGAGATGAAATAGTTAATTAAACCAAGTAAAAGAGCAGTAAAATTTATAGACACGAACGATACACACACTACAGAACCAAACTTTCTACTCAATTATTAGTGTAAATGCGATACTAATTAAATTGGAAAAAATGACTTAGTTTTTATGTTTCAGAAAATCAGTTGTTCTGAGGATCGCTGAAATTCCCAAAATTAGGATTTATAGGATGTTATCTTAATATGTCGTTTCATAAAACAGCAACCATATTCACTGTCCCGGTTTTATATTCATCTCTTTGTAATTTAAAACTATAATTCACGCAAGTGAAACAGGAGCATCCACCAGTGCAATCAACGGACGATTAAACGACAACGAACTCATTTACCGGAAGAAAAAGGCGAATATTATCGACTCCTCCAAGGTGGTCGTCAGAGAATCACCGAGTTGACCAAAGGTGTGATGGAGAAATTTATGAGCAAGAGACAGACGATTGCGAAAAGACTAGTAGTAACCTTCTTACGGACTCCTCGACGGTAGCCCTATTCCTCCCAGTACGCGACCGCTGCCCATGGTTTTGTTAGGCAGTCACGGGCTTTTGCAAAACTATGGCATTTTGCGGCTTGCTTTCGTATCAGTGGTGCTTTGCTGGAGGCTTTTGAAAAGGAAGGAAAATAAAGTAGACTTTACCAGTTAGCATCTGTTAAGGTTCTATACCCAAATTATTAATATCTTTTATAACGCCCTTAACGCTCATAAACCGAATTGTTAAAAAACCAAAAAACACAGTGAACAAGTGTTTGGTGTAAACAGTTGCCCATTTAGACCTCTCCTAATTTAAAAGATATTGTGGTGTACACAAATAATTCCCAGATGATGTAACCGCGAACCCTACCTGCGAAGATAATGACGTTTAAAAAGAGAAGGAAGCTCAAATGTAACAGATACATTTCTCAGCATGTCTTGAACTTTCCACTAAGATGAATAAGCAATAATTTCTATCAATATTTGGTAACTTATGTGGAAGAATTAAAACTAAGTAATGATAAATGTCTTTCAGACGTATTGTAAATACAAAAAAAGTCCCGATCGCTAAGGTTAAGGTTAAGCAGGGGTGTTTACTTGCTTCGAGTGGACCAACTGTGAAAGGGGGGAGAGGGGGGAATTAGAGTAAATAAAAGATTGGTACTTTTGGTTAGAGTTATTTATAAACCGGAACAAACGAAGTTACATATATACCAATGCGACCATTTGCCTAAACAAATTGAGACAAAACATTTTACGAGTGTAGGTTACGGTTTTAGCAACCAGGAAGAAACCAAAAAAAAGCGTTAACAGTTGAGATTTAGCAGAGATCGCCAAAGCCTATGTTCTGCGTTTTGAGGAGAGCGAGGAGTGAAGGTAAGGAGGGAGAGAGGAAAAGGGATGAGTTGAGACGGTGACGGTAGATAGGTGCCCTTCTCCGCTGTTGTGCATGAGTGATGACGGAGATTAGGATTCGCATGGTACGAAAAAGGATATTAAGGTCTGTAAAACAGAAGATAACATAGTTCTCCCTAAAGATACTTGCATATAACTGAGACATTTAAGAAAATCATAAGATGTGCATTCGCCTATTTTCGACCGTGAGTAAGATATGGATTTTGTCTAGTTGATCAGCTTGTGCTAGAGCGGAAATACGGAGAGTAAGCCAAATAAAGTTTATTTGTAAAAGTAATGAATAGCGGCCTCTGTCAAACTAACCTAGCCAAATAGATGGCAGACGTAGATGGTAAGTTCACAAGGAGAAGAATTTAATCTACAGGGCAGGCAATAGGAGATTATGTGCGTTAGAAACGAACGAAATAAGGTCTGTCCAAGTAAGCGCTAAAGTTAGATAACCATTCTATATCTAGGTGGAAACCGTAATTGACACGATTGAGATAGTGGAACCTGTAGAGAATCACAAAAACAATTTGGAAATAAATTGGTTTCTAAACATAGCTTTCCAACCATTATTTACCGATAACCAGTATGGTAGTGGAATTATAGGGTTATTGATAAACAATTATAACTGTGAAAAGTTAGATAGGGAAAGTCATACAACATCGAGCAGATTGCATATAAACCACAAAATAATACCACCTGGTATATACCACGTGAATAGAAACACAATATATAAAAGTTATGTGAGAGACACACAGAAATAGGTTACATACACCTGCCTTCTTCCGGAGTCGGCTAAGGCAAGCAGCCTGGCGATTCTGATCATGGCGTTCTTGCTTTTTGGACCAAACTTATCAAGACTCTCCGACTGAACATAGAGGGCGAGACGACTTGAAAGGAATCTAGGAGAAAGTAAAATCGTCAGATAGAGAGAGAGAACTAACCAGCGGCAGGTCACCGAGGCCCCAGTCTGCATCCGATCCTCTTCATCGTTCACCAGATTGGGGCTGTGATTGGTACCTCCGCCAACATTAGAGACCGCGAATTGTGATACCATCGGTTGGTCCCCTCGAGAGGTCCTGTTGTTCGCTCTGCTACAGCAAAACTGATATTATTAGTAGTTTTTTAAAATTATATATAAGTAGGCGCTTAATACACTAACAGCGAAAGCATTAGGATTAACTTTTAAAAATTTAATTGATAGGTTTAAACTTCACTGCATCATTACAAGTCAAATTTTTTAATGAAAATAAGTTACCAGCTCAGGACGCTTTCAACAATTAAAACTAATATTATAGCAAGCTTAGTGTGGAATCGTACAAGGCTGATTTTCTTCCGGGCAACCAATGCCAGTTGTCTCATGAGGACGTGTTCTTGATTAGAGTACTAGCACTTTCCGACGGTAATAATAGATCGCTGCCTAACGGCCTATTCAATTGGAGATTACGCTAATACAATAAAGAGACTAGATTCCTGTTAGCTTTAGGAGACCCTTATAATATTTTCAAGACAGACGCAACTACACAATTCACGTTGGGTTCATTTAGACTTTTTAAAAGCCAAACACGTTCGATGCTTATCGGAATACACGAGTACATTTGAATATTGTGAACACAAATCTCCCAAATCTCTCTCTCT
>QEYB01000928.1:0-35910 GCA_017562135.1 Dipylidium caninum | reverse complement strand
AAAAGAGAGAGATTAAACCATCATTAAAATTAAACTCCTTTACACGTGAGTGAGTATAGCTTGATCTGGTCAGACTGTTAAAAGACACCTGGATTGACGAACTGCTCAACCGATGAAATGTAGCGAGTTCCGTAAAAAAGTTTATCCTGTTTTGATCAATTACAAGAAACCAGAATCCTCATCAAGATAACGAGAGGTCTCATGGCTTAAAAACTACAGGAAAAATTATAGAACATGGATTGAACCTTTTATCTCATCCACCTTATTTACCAGATTCTACGCCGCCAAATTATAATCTTTCAGGTCGTTCGAGCATACATTAATGGGTTAAAAACGGGAATAATTTTATGGAAGTTGTAAACGCACATCGAAAATGTTTTCAGTGCAAAATTCGAAAGTTCAGACATAACTCCTTGATGATACAGTGATATATCCCATATGTAGCTATAATAGGCTCTCCGTCAAACGACACCACATATCCGATTTAGTATTATATCGATAGTGGATTAAAGTCACGTCCTCATCCATATTCTTCATTTCACCTCGATATCCAAAAATTGTGGACTCTCATTTTCCTAAACCCTCTATCTCATAAATATGAGGTTACACATACAAGATAAGAAAATCACTTTGATAATGTTGTGTGCGGTACACCGAGAGGCGACCACGGACGTTACTCCTAGCCAAATCTTGCATTTAGATAAACGGAGCAACGCAGTTGCTTATTAAATAACGTTCTGCAACAATCATTAATTAAGGGCAGCGTCAAAGTTGCGCAGCTGCGGGAACTCAAAACAGAATTCACAGCTAGGATACATTCGTCTTCATTATTAAAAAAATTGCTCCATTTGAAATAGAAGATAATTAAATGATGCTCAGGTGGAACCACTATATAACTCTGGTAAGGGTCAGAACCTTACTACCTCAAGGGAAACTGAAACATCTAAAAAAATCCTTATTAAGGATAACTGAATCATGAATGTTCGTGACACTTACGAGGTTCAGTCCTTCATAGCGAAGTTAATTCGTTATCTTGAATACAGATATCCAATTTTGGTGAAGTTCTCGAAGCTTGTCTAAAATTTGAGAGCCCGCATATGACTCGAGGGCTAATCAGCAAGAATTTAAAGATCTCGGGATTTGACACAGACTACACTCGAAGCGAGGATGAATGGTAATAGTCTCGCGATAAAAAATCGTTTTTCGTTCAGGTACTCAATTTGCCCAATTCACGTCAACGACGTCCAGCGCAATTTAATGTAAAAATTTAGAGCAGCTGCCGTTAGAGTGACGAGTAACAGAACGAAAAAGCCTACACCTCAAAAAATGATTGTTAGTTCATATCGCACGTAGCTAAGTGGCAAATTTTCTACTGTTAACTGGTTCTTTTAAAAGTGAATATCTAAGTAGTACCCTTTTTTTTGCACAGCATTAATCGAGTATTCCGCATGGAGTAATTTCTTTCATTTTCTCCCCTAGCAGACGTTTGGATGGAAAAAGGCTGGTTTACTTACCTTATTTGTGCTATATTTGTTACCATCAAGGAAAGCGGAGAAACAAGGTTACTTTTATTTTCTGGTCACTATTCCCTAATTTTAATGTGTTCGTGCGTGTGTGTGGTGCTCAATAAGTATATTCTCAAAAATGGGGTTTACAATCTTCTGATGACTCCTTAATTAATGTAAACCCTTCGTACTACTTTATTATGAGTCACCCATTAGAACCTGAAGGTGGCTTAACTTGTTTCCTTCCATACGTTTGAGATAATTATTGGATTGAACTCAAAATATTGCGTACGCCTCAACCTATCCACCTTACCATATCCGAGTTACCCTTAAACTTAACAATTAAAAGCTGCGTCTGAAGTTTTTAAACAGAAAAACAGTTGTGGCTTGTTTATTGGGATATGGTCCCTATAGAAAGATGGGTTAAAAATAAGGATGACATTCTATCCGTCGTTCCCTTCGCATTGTGTTTTCCTTTTAAAAAAGCGTAATTACAGAAGGTTATACCATTTTTTGAGTCTTACAGCTGCCATCTGCCATTTCTGTGGTAGTTCCTTCACAGAATATGAAACGTAGTTTTTCTCAATTCTAAGGCGAACTTGAGCAAAAGATTCTTATATTAGCGTTTTGTCATTTTTAACTTGTAATATTTAATGGTTTCAGACATTTTTGACTTGCTCGGCGGGATTGTGAATTATAACAGTTTGAAATGTCGGAAATATAGTTGGTTAATTCCAGCTCGCCGACTCTCTAACACACTCCGTCAGCACAACTTAAAGCATAGTTGCTTAAGTTATCAATAGAATAAAACATCTTTTCTCTTTCTCTCCTCACTTATGCGATTCGTAAGTTATCGCTACCCTTGTGTTGAGTGTACAACATCTATCTTACTTATGACAATGGAGAAAAAGTGAGAAAACCCTTTTTTTCTGTCAAGTAATCACCTACAAGGTAATCTGACGTGGCGTCGTTCTACACCATTTACCAATTCATGTTAACCGAAGGCCCTTTGCACATGCAACAGATAAGTATGCTGATTTTCGACTACGTATCAATTACCTACTTATTAAAACAAGTGCATATTATTCTAATAGCCTAACATATCTTCATAAAAAGCGGTTCTACGCTAAGAGAAAAACTATTTTTCTTAAGTCCTAGTTGACCAGATGACTACACGGGTGAGGCCGGAGTAAACCTTGCTTTTTTGCGCGCCATCCGCGGAATATCTAAGCTTCGAAAATCAGCCAACTCCCAATCGTCAAGACTGAGATTTTTAAGCTTACATGTTTAAAGGATCGACGAACTGAGGGGAGAAGTAAGGTCATTTGTAAGAAATAAGACAAATTTGTCATCCCTTCTAAGTGTGAGATGCTAAGTAACAGAGCATGGCTGAGTGGTCCGCTAGACTTACTCAAATTGACCGCAACGACTGCAAAGAAACTCAGTTAAGAGCGGACGGAAGAGGGTATATGAGTTTCGAGGCGAAAACCATTATTAAGAGTGCAAATCTTAGAATATATAATGTTGTGAAGATAAGATACAGTTAAATTTCAAATGCAACGCAGATTGGATCAACCTATTTGGGGCGTTATTGAGCATTAAACTCCACTTTTACGAATAATGCATGAAATTGTAGATAATAATAGTTTTTTCTTTTATGGATTGCTTACAGCCATCACACATGCGGCGTAGACATATAGTGTCAAGTTACATGAAAAGATTTCATTAATTTGGTCTGTAGATCTGAGGCGTATGAATAAGTAAAATTTTTTGAAGAAGTCCCCCTACGGGGAAAAGAAAATGCCTAACAAATGCCTTTGTGGCGTAATTTCAAGTAAGCACAAGGCATTTCCCATTACTAGGTCCTATCTTTGTTTAGATCGCTATTTTTGGCAATGATTTTGATAGACCCCAGCGCCGTAGCCAACTCGTGGCCAGCCCGAAAACGGTCAGCGAAACCGGATATATGTGTGTCCCCGATAGCAAAGGCATAGAGACGTGTCACCCATCAGGGAACGCCCCACCTCGGCCAACTTTTCTACCAGCTATCTTGACACTCATGGTTCATAGATAATTATTTATACTTATTACAATAATTTAAGGGGCAATTTTCTTCGTAGTTTAGGGAGCGGGCTACCTCCTCTCCCGTTTCTCCTTCCCTCTTATTTATGTACTAGTTAAATCTTAGTGTGCTGACCAAAAGAAGCAAAACACAATACAAAATGGAATTATTTGAAAGAGTTCGAAGTAAACAAGTCGATTGAGGAGACGTTTTACTCGAGGTGATAAATGTTAACTAAAAGAAACTGTATTATTGTATAAACTAACTCTTTATTCCACTTAGTAACATCAGAGTGAGTAACAATAGTTGAGGTAAGGAAATAAATGGACATGAGTAGAATGCAAAGAAAGAAGATGAAGGAACGCGCAATAGCTTTTCCCATGAGATCTAGCCAAGTGAATGAGCTTGAACATACTTCGCCTTCCTACTGCCGGAAGCGACGTTCTTTCAAAGTAGGCATTCTTTTGAATTCCCAAAATACATCCGCAATGTTTAATTAATTATATGAGAGAAACGTAAATTGGGTGGACTCCAGTGTAATGAGATTTAAATGGAGAGTCTCGTAATTTTCACTCCTTCATCCAGAGAGACTGGACAGGAGTACTAGGGTACGGCGTCCTTCTCGAAGGTGACACTAAATCAGCCATTGTGCTCTCCATTTTCAGCCACTAGGCATATATGCAATCATGTGGTAAAGCCTCGCCAGTTCCTTCTTTCCCTTCCAAAAAATTCTCGGCATCTTACACATGTCAAACAGACCGTTGCCTTGTTTTTGTTGGTGAGTTTACCCGCTTATTGCGACCAAAAGCAATAAATTTGCCAGTCGAGTATGGTACTTTATTTCCTTAGGAGATTCGCAGTTACCTCTGAGAGCGCGGTATGAGGAAAAGAAGTAGGGCATCGTGTTCCGACCTGTTCCTAAACCACGCAACCACCTTTCATCTTAGTAGTAAACAGTCGCACATACTTTTTTTTGGGATAACGTCACATGATAAATGAAAATGGTAGGCAATATCACCTTATTAATTAAGGGCATAGGCTAACGTGGGACAGCATCTTCTAATACGGTTAAAAAATCGGTAATTTTGCCCTAAACACAGACGGTGTTGCTTTTTTAGGTAAGTCATTAGAAGTGTCTCTACTGAATTTATTTTAACTTAAAGTGATATATAGATGAATAAGTTTCAAAGATGTTGCGTGAGTCATATCTTGGTTCTTTCCCCAAGAAGCTTTCCCACATCAAGTAAAACGTGGTCTACTTTTAATATGATCAAATAAAGAGGCTGCATGTGTCCACAAGAGTAGAGAAAGGATGAATTATTTCGCCAATTTAACCCCCTAAATTAATAGCAGACGCACCCGAAGGCTGGGATAGTCCAAAATGAGCTTCAGATAGTTGAAGTGAGCATTGATAAATTCTCGGGTTTAAGTCAGGGGCTAACAGGTACTGGCTGGGAGATTGGTTCCCTTAACAACAAATGGAGAGGAAAATTACCCCACATATTTTTCAGTCACCCTTTTCCATGTTTCGTGAAATTGCTCCACTGCGATTAACAAGATTTTCTTCGTATTTATAAGTAAGTTCGTGGCAAAGTGAAAAATAGGAGAGAGAAAATGAGTTTCGTCTCCTTTCGGACGAAGGTCACAAATTATTTTTCAGCGCGGAGACGATTTACTCGAAGAGGATACTCTTTGACACAAGGCAGTTCTTTAGTTTATGCATTTCCAACGTAAGATTAATCTTCCGTATTTCGTTCTACTTTGGTCACACACCAGCACCTCAAATATGTGGTCGCAAGGCATCGCTCCAGTCTTCCTCTGCAGGATGGGGCAATTAACTAATGAAAACACAAAAGGAAGTTGATTGTTGAGTAATTTTCTTATGGTTGTAGTTAAATATGAGTTTCAATATATTAAATCATTCGAATTAAACAAATTTTGGGACTATCTGCCTTTTTTACAGTATGTGAAAAGGGCAAATGCTTGAAGGATAAAATTTTAAAACACAAGTTATTTATTCAAATGCCGAAGGGAATATAAAAATTGGTGGTTCCTTCTGTCTTGGCTGGCAAAAGTCAATTAAATTACGAAGATTACAATTTGATTAATGCCGTAATGAATACTGGTCTAAAATTATTCTCTATTCGTTTTCAATTCCTTTGCACCTAATCATTTATCCCTCGTATCACTTTTAGAAACAATTTTGCTCAGTGAAGCGTTACATTAATTTGTATTGATTCGATAATCCACCTTTTTCTTTTCAGCGACTGAAAAGCTGCGAAATCGTAAAACGTTTAAAAATACAAATTAAAAGAATTTTGTACACCTTATTTTCGTTAACGGAAAATGAGTGATTAATCCTTCTAAAGTCATAGATTTCCGCATTACAAAATTTTTCAATTCTGTTACTTTTCTGACTGTAGCGAATTATATGGTGGCCTTTGTTTCATTTCGAGATGAAATTTTTGTAAGACTTCTGATTGATTTGTGATGCACAGGTAAATTAAAATTAAGTTAGAAAATAATTTTGTTGTTCCCACAATTTATTAATGTGCGAAAGGATTAGAAGACGCAAAGAAGGGCATAATGACAAGCATAAAACACGCTAATTCAAACATGTTTTATGGAATATTGCAATGGTATATTTATGAAGCACGCAAAAAATAAGGGCTCTTGGCTACTCGAGAAGAGAGGCATTGCTTTATATTGGACGTCAGCAGGCGTTTCTATTACTCAAAATGGTTACTAATTGGGATACAGCGTGCTCGCGACGGACATCTTTGTAGGCGACACTCACCTCTCTGCTATTTACTCCACGGGTATATGAATGTTAATTATAGAAGGGTTTGCTATCGGCCCACTTCATTTAGCATTACTTTCGCCTCTGCCATTTTCCCCATTTCTGTTAGCGATGGGCTCGTTTCACCAATATAAATTAATTCACCCCGTGACGGGGAGCGGAATTAAAATGCGATTAGTTAGAGAGCATTATACGTACTCATGTGATAAACTGGATCCAATCAGTTTAATGGCAAAAAATAGTAGCGCAGCTGTACCATTTCAAAGAGGGAGCATGTGAATAGCTTTGCACAAGGCTTTCACGTGAGACCGCCATTGGCAACATATATTAAAAAATTCGCGAAATTGTAAATAAATAAACTTCTCAAATTTTGACACCGATAACAACTTTTGGGAGCACAAAAATCTTAAACCATGTCATTTTCGTTAAACACGTTACCGGTGTGAGAAATGACAATCTTCAAGCTTGACAGCACCATTTTCATCAACCTCAACATTTCAGTTAAACCGGACGGTTAGGCTGCTTTTATAGTTGAAAGTGCCCTATATTTCCACAGAAGGGTAGCCAACCAAGCGAGTTATGATTTTACTGTAGTTAAGAAGCCAAAACTCTAAGCAATAATCTTCTATGAGCGACATACCATGAATTTGTAAAATTCCTTTGAAGAATTTTATTCCCACGAGTGTTGATCTTAACTATAACCGGTAAACCCACAAGTTACCATAGTTGTTGACTTGCCATCATCACAACACCTATTATATTGCAATATCTCCATTGGACAGTGAGTAATGCTTTAGATTTCGGGAAGTAGTAGAACTAGGCCTTACCAAAGCAAAATCCAGGATCTGGAGTCAGAAGTATTTGAAACCATAAATAATTTGTGTTTGTTAATTTGTGATACTTATGGTAAGCCCTCGATGCTTTAAAGTAGTCTGACGCAGTTCGAATATAGCTGCTTCCGTCGGGAAGTATCGAGAGAAAAATGCCATCGTATGCAATCATTTTTTTTTAACCAAAAGTCCTTTTACGAACGTTATAGCCAATTATTTTAGTAAAAACTATTGTAAGCGTTCCTCTAAACTCATGTTACTACATTTGCTTTTGAGGCTCCTCTCCGCAGTTCATCTAAGGTGTTAATGTAGCACTCTCAGCCACGGTAAATATCGGCAACACACAGAATAACAGATGAATAGAGGCGTGGTCTCGAATCCATGCCATAAAGCCGGGATGTCATACTATAAGGCGATGAACCTGAAAGTTTAAGCCCATGCAATGGAATGTCTGAGGCTTGCTTATTGACAATAATAAATTTCTTTTAACGTAGGAATGTCTGAATATTCTGCATTTTCCACTATATAGAAGATTGGCAAGAGCTTCATTATGACCCTCTTCATTTAATTTACACATCCTAACTTGGCCAAAGAAAAGATTTTACATCCCCCGCTTTGTCCTTCTAGCGGACACGGTTATTCGAAGAGCTTCTGGCACAGGAGGAGTGCATGCTGTGATTGGTCATCTTCTGCCTTTCATTTCATTGGCTTAATCTGCTTTTTTCGAAAAATGTATTGGCCATTCTCTACTGGAGCTGTTCCTTTTCTACCCGGTCTGTCCCACATCACCACAAGTCACCTCTCATTTTTCATTTTCAAATCCACATTTGTTTTTATTGCTTTTGAACCTTTATTACCTTAAAATAAATTTTAATGTCATTCTTAAGCTTAAAACTCAGCCAGATTGATCCCTTTAGTTATGAGGAAAACCCAATTTACATTTGTTTCATATTAATGGTGGCTGAGAAATTGATTTTCTTTACTCGTTACTTTCTTATTTTGATTAATCAGCACATTACGGTAGTTGAGGCCCAGCTACCCGTCATTGACCTGACATTCAATTTTGGATGACGAAATTAGAAAAAGAGATGATCATAGTGAGAGAAATCTTTCTTGGTAGTAGCCATAGTATCATGAAGCACTTATGTATAAATCCTCGAATATCAGTCACATTATTTATACTTATCATTAAGCTCCCATCTCATAAAGTGTTTGCTTGATCCTTCTGGGAAGAGATAAGAAGGGGGAGACGAGTTGGATGGGCAAGAGGAAAGGGGATTAAAATTAATTATAGTTATTTTGTGTATGCCCCGTATTTTCAATTTAATGGATGTGGAATCTTGATATTAATAATTTAGTATAGTTATATTATTGATTCGCCTCCCTGAAAAATTTTTTTTGACAAGAAATGTGAAGATCAGGGAAATCCACATATAATTGGGGGTTTTAGGGTAAATATGATGAGCTTCAGTCAGTAGAATTATACTTACGGACAGTGAAAAACGATAACAGATTACAATTTTGCCGATTTTGACAGATGATGGATTAATTGGCACAAGAACGACGACGGAATGATAGTCAGCGTTACAACTGTTCTCTTTGGCTATTTGCATTAACTCTAGCAACATTTGCAATGTTAATATGTGCAGCCACACTGGCAGTTGCATCTCCCTGGTGGCCTCACCATAAGCGAACATCATGGACGTGGGTCAACCAAAAAGGCCATTTGTCCAACGAACATTCTTTGTCGCACTGTTGAAGCGTTTGCTCTAATGTCGCCCCAAACTGCTACCGAACTCGAGATGGATCACGACGAAGCTCGATATTTGTCGACAATCTTTCACTTCCGTTACGGTTTCAACCGCGTTAAATATGGTTTATTATGGTTCTACCAACCTACGTAATGCCTCAACACGGTCTTCTATATGTTCCTCCAAGCCGCGTCCACTGGAGAGGGTTGTTCTGAAGGAATACAGTTACGACCATCGGAGGCTTGCTTGCTCCCCCAGCAATGCGTTCCACGGTCCGGATCAACCTCCCTTCTCCATGATCTCGCAAAGGGAGGTTACGATGATATATCACCAATTCCAGTTTTCATGTCAACCCGTTAGCACTCAACCAAAACCTAAAGCTCAAAGATGTAATATATGCGATAAATCCTCCTGAAAGAAAGGCGGATGATGGTGAACAGCAGAAAGAAGGAAATCACTACGTGTTACTCGTCGTACAACGCTCGGAAGTTTATCGCAAAAACCCGTTACTAAACAATTAGGTGCGAGCCTCTCCGAATTGTTATCAATTTTTGGACACGCAAGTCAGTAGATTCCACCACAACTTCGCCGTCTAGAAACGGAGACTTGGTCAGCGGCGATGTCACCAACAGCCACCCCACCGCTATCACATATTTCTCCGAGCTCCTGCTTAACACCCGCCGAAGCACCCGGTGGAACTATTAATTATCGCGTCTTTATAGACGCTACGGGTAAAAATAATCTAACCGTTCGTGTTCACCTCTACTATCTACAAAACTACCAACAATAAGACCATGGAAAAATTCCAACTACGTTGTCAAGGCAAGCTTTGATAGGATTTTCAAAATCCCACTTTGTAATTACAGACGAGTGGAGCGGGTCACTGCGGCCCTGTGGGTCTCCACGATTTTCTGAGGTAATCCTCGGTACTAGAATTTTGTTCTCGATGTGTGGAATGCCCTTCAATAAGTCCGAGGAAGAGCTTGAGCTCTCTCTAATGATCATTGAGTTTGGTGGGGAGAAAACCAGG
This sequence comes from Dipylidium caninum, assembly GCA_017562135.1. Taxonomy (NCBI): domain Eukaryota; kingdom Metazoa; phylum Platyhelminthes; class Cestoda; order Cyclophyllidea; family Dipylidiidae; genus Dipylidium; species Dipylidium caninum. The sequence goes on along the minus strand of QEYB01000928.1, from coordinate 25,932 downwards.
TGAAAAGTCTCTGATGGTTTTCCAAGAAGGAGTTACCGATTTACTCGCCATACCTGGAAGGGAAAGTCAACTCTCTCTACTGATATTAACTGGGAAAGGTGTAAGCCATGTTATTGATGTAAGTTATGAGTCTTCTTAACTTAGAATACTGACTTAAAATTACGATCGGATGTGCTAACATGTATCAAACTTATATGACATGAGGCATGAACAAAATCTCCACAACTCATTTTTCTTAAAATAAGAACTGGTTCAGTCAATGGTGCAAATTAAGGGAGCAAAATTATTCTGATCTCAATGAAGGAATCTTGTCCCGACTATCCTTAATCCCTTAAAGGAATACATAGAATAGGTGATACATTTTGTCTTGAGAAGTATCACAAGTTTGTGAACAATGCTTTTTTTCTGAGGCTAGATTTAATGTTTTAGAGAAAAAAAGCTGTCAGGTCTATTCATTTCCGTTCCTGCCGCCTTTTTATTTTCGGTTAGACGGAATTGATTTGCCGCAGTTGAAGTAATTCAATTGCTTTAGTCCTCCTTCTTCAACTTTTATGAGGCGTCTTCACGTGTAGTTAGTCCCTGAATATTATTCAATAGTAAGCAGTCAGTGGTGGATAATAACAGTGGATTGGTAGTAAAAAAGATGTATCTGTGAGTAATTAACCACAAAACCCGCAATTGTTCAACTTCCTGTATTCTACCAATAAGGAACTTTTAATAATATAAAGTAGCCTATCATGATTTTAAATGGTGAAAGGCAAGATGTTATTTAGATCAAAGTATACTTTAATTACAGGTGATTTAAAAGTTTTCGGAATATGGTGACACAAGAGTGAAAGCACTGTGCTTTCGGTCGACTGGAAAGTACGGACACTGTGAACGTGAATGCAAATTTAAGAAGCCGGTTCTCGAAAAACTCAAATATATTCAACAAATGATGTTTATAATTCAGTAATTTTATCGGAACACAAGATTCGAAATGATGCTCCACTTATCCCTTGCGAAGATTCGTCCTTGAAGGTACTAAATCATCCTAAAGAAAAGACTTGCCATTTAAATCCGAGAAAATAGAAAGAAAATTTGAGATCAACCTTTTTCTAAATATTTAACTTTAGCTCTACAGATGGAACTAAACAATGTTGAATAATAACTCGGATTAGGAAGCGTACAATGAACTACATAGATGAAGTTTGGGGGAGACTTGAGAACGGTGTTTCTGAGCATAATGCCGAATACTCGGCGAGCATTGGGTGAACGAAATAAAATGAAATTCTAACTTTTGCGATTAATGAATGGCACGTTTGACCTTTTGGTGTGATATAATGATTATAATTGACATTCCAAGAGAACTTTTTTGCTTGCTCATTAAATTATTATGGTCGTGTAACCGGATTATTCGTAATATCCTCACCAATTTTCCTTTCACAAATAAGTTGAACATGCGCAGGAATCCTTATAACATGTAACTGGTGTGAAATCACTCGTAGACTAATTAATTTCGTCAATTTGGCCTTACCAGCATCCATAATCCAAGCACGAATAGCACCATATTTTCGCGGCAGTTTTTCTCATCCAAGGTAAGAGTGGGTAATAGTATAAACTATGAGCGAGAAATACTCTTGCCTTTTTCTTCTAGGTCTACCAGATGACCGCAGATGTGTTTAACTTCGCTTTCCCAACGAGAGACAGAAAGGATCATTGCGTTTTGAATTCCATGAGATACGAAATCTTAGCTTTCGTCAACTCCACGACAATCCTGTGAATATAGAAAGTTCTCCAGGGAATACATCTCTCTATCCAAGTTTGTTTTAGTTCTGCACCATTTATGCTATTATTTAACGTATAGGTCTTTTTAGTATCCATTTCCCAAATAACTATTTCACAATGCACCTTCATGGAGGCCGCAGTGCCAATGAGAAGTAGTATGCCTGGTAGTCAAATGAAGCACAAGCTTAACGCTTATCCTCTTAATATCACATTCTATGCGGCAAGTAAATCCAGAAGTGGTAATATTGAGTATGAAGTCCAAAAAGGAACAGGCAAAGTGGGGCGGCAAAAGGATCAAGCTTCTATTGGAGTAGATAATCTCTAAGCCGTTCGGGTTAGGCTTTTCAAAGCGTTGTTGACAGTATATGAAATTATTCACTTCTATAATTTTCCCAATCTCAGGATGATATTCTTCATGCGTTTGGGAAGTGAGATACAGTGATATTTCGGGAATATACCTCCACATGGAGCAATTAGTGGTTAATGATCATTAATAGCTAATAAAACTGATATTTATAATCTGACCTTAACATATGAAGTCAGTAATTGGCTTGATTCCTAAATGCGCTACTGTAGTACATATAGACTACCATGTCTTAGAAACAAATGTCATCAGGCTAAATTTTGGCATCTAATCACACTCAGAATCACCGAAATACGACTTCTTTTCTTTAGTTAAAATTCGTCTTCGAGCGTGTCTTGTCACGAATAACAAGGCTACCTGCGTGCGAAAGGGCTTTAACATTCGGGTGCCCGCTGAATTTGCTGATTGCACTTACAGTGGGAAGGCCTCAAGAGCTCTCGTTCTCAAAGACCATGTGTTTAACGAAAGCGAACTAGTCCTCACCTTCAGGCCACATTTGCGGGAAGTCTAAGACAAACAAGAGGTCTTCGACAAGGTCGGAATGCGGCCTGTTCAATGGAAAAATTCTCGCTTTCTTTGTGTTCATTTTGGAAGACAACTCTGATCATTCATCGGCTTTCCAGGAGAGTGAGAGCAATAGGTTCTTGTTGTCTTGGTTCCAATGTGCAAAATATTGCAACGGTTGGAGGTACTCCAATAACGAATGGGGGCATTCTGCCTCTAATATCGGGTGTGGCCTCTGAAAGCTCCCGATGTCAGGTTCTCAGTGGCTCCACATTGAATAACTAGATCTCATCCCTATTCTTTCGTTTACCAATGCACCCTCTCATACCATAATTTTTCGGCATACAAAGCTATTAGACATTCGATAGTAAACTCTTGAGTTGTTGTCTCCGTCATGTCTTCTATTCTTGTGTATGTGTAATGTATGTCTGTATATGTCTGGTCTTGTGACAATGTTGGCGGCAGAAGTGGTAGCGGTAACACTTGTATCGTCACAGAAACAATCATGCCTGCATGTTTTGCTTTGAATCGTTGCATCAAGGAATAAATTGGAATTCTGAAAAGACATACGCTTTCATACAAAAATTGGCGGCATCAAGAATACTAGTATTCAGTGAGTGCAGAGTTAAAGTACTAAGTAATTTTTACCATAAGGAATTTTTGAATACTTTGATTTAACACACTTCATCGCGGTTAACGAAATAACTGCCTGTTGATGACGAAGGTAACTCCCAAACGAACTTTCACGCGGAGTGCAATGCTACAATCAAAGTATAATAATCGCTTTCTGGACTGGACGCTCATCTCAGTACGACTGGCGCACTTTTGTAGAAGCATTTTTGAACCTCTCTGGTCGGAAAGTGTTGTCAACTTTTCAGAAATTATGTCACTGGATGGTTTTAAGGTAACTTGGATTACTGAGAGGACATATGTTGTGATAACAACCCTGTGATTGTTTACCTAAACAACATCTGCCCGCTCCTTGTACTCCAGGAAGGGAAGCGACCTACAAAAATACTGCTGCTCTTCAAAGTGCTACATCACGCTCCCTTCACTAACAACCAACCATAACACTATAGTGAGACCTTATCATACTCACCAAATCGGTTTGATTTGCCGGTTGCTTCTGTTTTTTGTCATTTCTTTATGTTAGAAGAATGAAGTCAGGACAGATTATATTTATATTTTACTTATTTGCTTAGGTGTCGCCATCCTATCGGTCAAAATTTTCACTTCTCTAAAACTCTCCCGAAACCTAACCCCACAGGCTATTGACATTCACTCAACCCTTTAACTATCCATATCGTAAAGTTTTTTTAAACAAGACTAAAGAATTTGCATTTGGAATTAGAATTAAAGGATTTTCTTGGATGGACCTCAAAACTTTCCTAATCTTCAAGGGTGAAAATTAAATTCTGTTTCGACCACCCACTACAATTATAATAAAGCGAAATGCGAAATTGTTTGGTAAGCAGGTAATTGGGGAACAGGGAGGGTCATTCACCTACCTTCTTCCTCCTTTTAATTATTTATAGCGCGAATAGACGGTAAACAACTTCAAAATGGGAAATGGTCAAAAATTTGGCTAGTGGAAAGAAATACGCATGAGGATAGGAGTGCCTATAATTGATTCCCCCTATACGTAGAAAACTTTATCCGAACGGAGATAACCACAATTTCTCTTAGTTCGCCCTCATCCTATTAAATTTAAGATTAAGTGTATCAAATTACAGAAACCTAATAGGAACTACAGCCCTCAAATGTATATGAGGAAAACCTCATTACGCAATCAAAACAAAAATATTTGGCAACTTTAGCAACAGTCTCAATAACTAAAAGAAATTGCCTTCTGGCGCCTGGTGCTAGCTAATATATCTGACACTGAATTTTTCAACTTTGCACTTTTTGAAAGTTTTTATGGTTGATTCAGCCTTAATTCCCATCATTTCCGAAAATGCCAAAATTGATTATTGATCTAGATTATTTTTTAACTGCAACTAATACTTCCATGAGCAAGAGTAAAAAACTTTCTTCAGAAGCTAAGTCGTAGGAGAATCGACCACCTTACAAACTCAAAAAATTTTTGAGATAAATTCAAATTACCCAAATTCAGTCATTTTGGTTACTACTTTTCATCTCATAGATCATGTACACAATGGCATGTTAAAATTTCTTACACCTAAGATTTGCAATCTACTGAGCAGGAAAATAGTCGAGACACCCATGCCCTCTTCAACTCCACCATTTCCAATTGGTGAATTGGCGTGGTCTGCACGTCGGCCGTCAACAAAACTGCCGCGTCAACAATATATTTCGGCCTAAGTCAATTCACCTAAAAAACGGTTTCGGAACTTCTGACAGGTCAGTAAATACAACTTCGTAGAAAGAAGGCAGATAAGTGTGCCTGGGTAGTCTTCGACTCTGGTTACTCAGATCGCCATTCAAACAACCTATTGTGCTATGTTCATAATAAGGACGAAAGTGAAATAAAATGGCATGTATGATTGCTCTTCCGGGCGAAAGTAGACAATTGCGACAGATGACAGACACACAGCCTCCGCTCCACAAGCCAATAGAATCCCATCCGTTAACAGCTTTAATTTGTGCAATCTCATTTTTTATTATCCCCATGTAAATTTCACCTTACCATTTAGCCCAGAGCCGAAAAAAGCTATTTTCCAAAACTTTTGTGGAGCATGTCCCAGAAAGACGAAGGGAAAAGTAAATAAAATCATGAGGTCAAAGGGGACCACATTAAACAAGTGGACATTAACAGTTGCATTTATTTATACACCATAGTTCATTTTTGTATTTAAATTAGTATTTGTCCATAAGGTTAAATTGTTAGTGGCCAACGACGATGCCACAACAGAATCGACGAATTTTTGCAAATCTGATCTCTGCTGACATCAGCAAAATGAAAGGATAATGTCGACTTCAGAACAATCCGTGCACTGTCTCATGCGTCTAATATTTTAAATATCATTTCATTTATGTGGAATTAGAGTTTCTAAATGTGCCCAGTGAATGTTTGGTACTGATTTCAGCTTTCGCTCCCAGTAGGTTACAATGATCTGTTAAATGCAATTCTCACTCCAGTGATCACACACTGTAGAGCAATTTAAGAGGAGACTGCAAAATTTAAGTAGAGAAAAAATGTAACTTCTAACCCATTTTTTCATAGAAGAATCTTGAAGCGAGTTAAAACTTGGAAAAACCCAAAGATTCCAGGCATATTAACAAAGGACATATTAAATTTCGATAAATGACGAAGTAGACATTCAATCGCAATAATTTGAATCCAAAGAATATTGAAGTTCGAAACAGAAAGATTAGCTTATTCATCTATTCCTCGATCTTCTCGCACCACCGTCCAACCAATTGCTCTGCTCTGCACTTCACACACGCACACACACTTCCTCGAAATCGGCCCTCTGCTCATGTCAGCCATGCAACACGCGTGTGCTTCCTGCGCGTCTCAACATGCACCCTTTGCCCTTTCACACATATGTTCGGCGCTTCGGCTTCTTACAGAGTTGGGCCTTATGACTCCGACTCACGGCACATTTAAATGCCTGCTTCGGAAGTAACTACCTGTTATAGTGATTTAGTTGACTCGGGATGTGGAACTTAAAGTGCACCCCTTCAAGCTATTACAATGGCGACATTGCAACGGCGAGAAAAGAATTAACGTACAAAAGGCGCCTTTCTCCCCATTCATTGAAGAATTCCTCATTCTATACAAACCTACCACTTCAAAACCGCTAAACGCTTTAGGCATTAGAAATGACTTCATATTGGATTTGCGTTGAGGGAGCAGATTGTACTCTCAACTGATGTATGTGTGTGTGTCCACTTCAATGAGGGCACTCAAGAGGAGCTAATCCCCAGTCGAGATTCCCATTTGAGCAGCCGCATTGCACTTTACTACCACACTCTTGGTCTCCAGCGTTGTTCGCTGATTCATCAGAGACGTCCTCGGCTAAAGGTTCTGCGTCGAGAGCACGACGGTGAGGCCTCTCCAACATTCTTACCTCAGGACGGCATGCTACTTGCATCAACACTACAATCATGTGCTACCGATTATTCGTCCACTTGCGTCTTTTCGCTCCACATCTCACCAATCCTCCTGGTACTCTCCCCTCTCCTCTCCTCCTCCTCCACCACCACCACCACCACCCACCACCATCTAACAGATACCTCTGCGAAAGCGCACTTAGCATGTGGGTGCGATATCCAAGGAACAAGCAGCGCAAACTGTGGCATGCAGTGATGATTCAGCTGGGCAAGGATATTGCCACTGAAGCCTCAAGACAATTTTCTCACGGCAAAGGCGCTCAATTGAAGAATAGGTTATCGCTTAAATTTGCAACGTGCGACCAGTCGCCAATCTCCGTCTCCGAGTGCTCCACCCCTGCTACTGAAGTAAAGGGTACCAGCCCCTCACTTGTCTAGAAGCGCATAACTCTGTTTCGGTCGCTCATGCTGGCCACCCTCCATTCCCTCTATAGGCTATTAACCGCGACCGACGGGGATTGGTGTTTGTACATGAACATTGGTTTGCTCATCGGTACGTGTGCGGCAAATAACTTTCGATGATCTAATGCGAAGCCCTATGATATTTGGGAGACAGGAAGCGCGAGAATGATGAGTGATTGCCTTTACAACTCGTCGTAGGAGTCGTTGGGTGAACCCGCTTAACTCGACAACACAGTCTGCGGCCTGATTGCGGGTTTTGAGAAACAAAGAGGTTCTCCTCATCGACACTGCATTGAGAACGCATTTACAGACCAGTCTGAAGATGGCTCTCGTTCCAATTGACACCCACCACCACTTTCGGCCAAATCCAACTATGTAAACAACTACGTCGCCCACATCGCTCCGCATGCAGCAGGCATCATTGCGCCTTCAGAACAGACCCTGTGAAGTCATATATTCGTGTAAACCAATGTTGAGTTCACACAGTAAAGCAGCCCGAATAAAATTACTGGACTGCGAACAGAGATCGGTTATCTGCTGTCACTTCACAGTCCTCTTCAGTCCTCACGCAAACCCACCACACAAGCGTGTATTCACCTCGGTGATATCACCTTTCACCTTCCTCATAACTTATCTCGCCTGCGCGGATTGCCACTGCATTTTCATCTGCCCTCCACCACTTGTCTCTCCTCGTGCTTCGACCAAACCATTCACGCATTCTCCAACATCGTAGTCATCTCCATTTGCACGAAAAACACAACGACACTGTGCGAAGACGACTTCGTTAATACGTCGGTCGCAGCATCACACACCCGAACGCGCTTTTGGCCTCTTTTTCCATCATCCAGTGAACAGTCGCTCACAAGTGCGACCACAGATCATCAGCTGACTCGGACATACACTGGCGCAAAGACCGCAGGTTGGATGCCCACGCATCGTTAGCGCCTAACAAAATCTCCGATGTCGAAGAACTGGTGTGGCAGGAGACGACAATGAGCACTATTCTTTCGCGCCTCCACTCGCGTGTAACCAAACAGCAATGAAGTATGGCCCCTCTCTCCCTATTCCCAATCTCCTCCACCGACACCCATTCTACCTACTCCAGCACACTCAGCGGACAGATTTGTTGCATGTTTCGTGCAAGTCGCTCAACATTATGAACAACACCATAGCGAACATTTCCTCGCAGTCCATTAATAGCGGAAGTATGGCTGTCTGTTGCGTACCCACTACGTTATTATTAATGCCAAACACCAGGGTGTCTATCGCGAGCACACGCACACACAAACAGCATCTCCATCGAAGTCCTCTGCCTCTGTTTCTCGACTATCCGTCAAGTCGACTGTACGGCCTCGAAAATTAATTACACTGCAGTGAGCGAGGACTAAAGCTGTCTCGCACGACTTGTTGTTAGAGGGCTAGGAGATTTTCTAATGGTCGCCGAACGCCCGCGTCCATCAACACCGCCTAATTGATGATCACATGTTGAGAAGTGATAGTGTCGCGGTTTGGTGTACCATTTCTTCACCCATCCTCCAGTGCCTCTTCAACTAGGTGCTACCAGCGTCAGTTCAGTGTTCAAGCTGTTCATCTCAACAATCGGCAAACGGTATGGTTGTGGAGCGGAGGAGCGTTATGTGGACTGCATTGTCATGTGGTGAGTGACGTCATTTTATGAATGTTTCATTCTGAGGATGTAAAGAGATCCGAGATGGTGGCTTTGGTCCCTGTTGCAACGCCGAGAATTTGGGCGAGGTGCTCCAATTTTTAAGAATGAAAATAATTTTGACCACAATTCATGCATTTTTACCTTTGCTCTGTTGGGTAATGTTTTCAGAGTAATATGGGCCAAACACTGCAGTATGCGTTTATAGATACTGCTTCCCACCGAGAAATTTTATTCACAAATATTGCTTTGCCTCACATGTGTCAATGGAAAAGGAAGCGTTTCATTAGCTGTTTGAAATGGAGAAGCGCGGAGCCTTCACGCTTGGAGGCGTAAGAGTAAAGAGTAGGTGTTTATTAAAAATAGCCCAAGTTATACATCCTGTCTGCCCCATCTATAGTCGTTGGTTTAATGGTTGCTTAAATGTAACCAGAAATTACACCCGGATTTTTTCGCGTGTAAACCAAAGAATGCCTTGTAGTTACTACCAAAATGTCTTAGATAATAAAAAGTCGTGTTAGAGCATTCGAGCTAATTAGTAATGCACAGAAAAACAGGACGACTACTCGTATGGTTATTGGACCATGCGGATAAGGCTGATTGTCCTAGAGTGTGCAAATAGTTAGGAAATGTATGATGTGAACGGCTCTCTTGGCCGTTGGTTGTGGCCGCCTATTATTAATCGACGGTAGTAAGCTTTCACAGAGGTTGCCTCTATCTGCCGCATCAAGCATTAATATCGCCTCCACCACAAATCATGCTGAGCTGGTAGCCGTTATGACGCGAGTATATTTTCCCCTTCTGTTCGTCCCAGTAGTTGTAATGAAGCCTATTGGCAAGAGGAAATTCAGTTCAGGAGCCCCGATAGCCGCTTCGGCCAGAATATGACGAACTTGTGTGACTAAACCTCTCAGAATTTGTCAATTCGTTGTCCGATTTCTAAAACACTATTTACGTCAAAATTCATACAGAAAATATATGATTTATAGGACTAATGTAGACTTCTTAGATCGGACTTTGAGCGGCATGTGCTTGAAATTTCACGGTTGGGAACAGTCCGATGGTAATTTGGATTAAAAATGGAAATGAATGCATCTAATTTTATAACAACTTAAAAATTCTGATGGTTTTTGAATTGGTAAATTTAAATATATTGCATTACTTGGCAGACAACCTGATGCTCTGTGTTATTCGACAGCATTTCTGTGAAACCAAAGTCAATCTGTCCTTGAAGTGGCCTAAGATAAATGTTAAAATATCTCGTTATCTGGGTAATCACACAAAATTTTCTAAATTATTCTAAATAGGAAGTAAAACGCATGGTTCTAATAGCGAAGTCCGTAATATCTAATGCTACACGAAGTACGGTCTCGATCGGGGTTGAAGGGACTAAGGTGATTCAACTTCGTTTTATTTGATTTGCTACGATAATATGTACACATTTAAGTGGCAATAATGGGGACCAAAATATGAGCCAAACCGATTTGCTACGTGTCAAAAATTGATGTCATAAAAACGAACAAAACTTTCCTTTACACTTTATGTTTAAAGGCCACAAGTAGATATTGATACGTTTAGTTACAAAAAGTTTCTCCGTCATCACCCAAGTGGGAGGAATGAGAGAACAATTGCTCAAGACAAAGTTTAAAATACTGCGAGGAATTTTCAAAGAACGCAGTTATTCATCCAATAATGAAATCAACCAGTTGTTTTCGCTTCCTACTGATTTTATAGTGACTATGCTTTAGAGAAAAGCCGTTAAATTAACTTATTGTCACATATTAGTCTACTGCTGAACTCGAGTTAATATTCACTTAAAATAGATATTTGTGCAGTCGAGATCGGTTAGGTATACAAATTTCAAAGAACCATTAAGTTCAGTCAGTAGCAAAAATCGCGTGTTCTAGTTCACGACTACAACCAAGTAAACGGCAATAGCAAATAGAAGGAAATTAAGTGAAATTGATTAACGAATGCATTAACTTCTAAATGTACAGCGTCAGAGTGCTCAAGCCCTCAAAAGCTTCGTGTGACTAACAAAAATGCAACCTTCTCACGACTTTATCAAAACTCCTAATTAACAGGGATTTTAGTACAAGTACAAACTCTTTTAATAGTCATCCTGATTAATTAATTCCTCGGCTTCGCAGAATTATCAAATGGTGGAAAAAGTCTTCACAACTGTAATAACGCCCTCTATTTTGGCAACGAAAACAGAAGCAACTGCGTAATTCTGGCCACACCAAAAAACAAGAATTAAACGGCTTTACTTTGATTGCTGTCCAGAGAATTCCTTTTGGTCAAGGAAAAAGCTCAAATTTAAACTTTCATCTGCACCTTTTGTCGGACCTTGCCTGTGCTTCAATTAACATAAGACTGCCTTCATCGCAAACAAATATTCTTGACTGTTCCCAAGTTTGATTTTTATACTTAACGCAGACAACTTGTTTTACGATAATTACTTGGTATCTGTTAGGCACCAAATTGCTTGTTATTTTCCATATGCGATTTGTTAAAATGGCAAAGACTTTTCCGAGTATCGAACCCGAGAGCCAGAACCTCAAAAGTACAAGTGAATTCATAACTACTCGTAAGAAGGGAGATTTGATCTTCGTCAAAGAATCAACCAGATATTAATGTGGATGGAAAAGGATTATTCATTTTTTATAGAGTGCATGCAATTTGATGTTCGATGGGTAGCATTAAATAAATTTTTTTTTTATGAAATCTGTGAAGTCACTGCAATAACTAAGAGGCCGATATGATGTACTTAAATTGTTTTATTAAGTACTTTATCCGAGCGGTTAAGATGAACGACGTAGGTATGCCCAAGGTTGTATCGGGTTACCTTGTCGGTTAAACTCTTGGACACTTTATCAGTCCCCCCAACTTTTGCGTTAGGCACTTTGCTTGCAATAAAGTATCGGTGGCTAGAGTATTTGGGGTTCGAAAATAAGTTGGACCTACTTCTTAGTAATTTAATGTTCCGCCAGACGCTAGAATGTGCTCCACTGATTCATAACGCTGAACTTCAGCTCAAACCCGACAAAAGAAAGGTGGTGTTAAGTGAGTCAGCTAATCAATTTCTGAAATCATTACAGCCAGTGTCCAAAAAGTTAATCCCTTCTAACATTTCTTATGGCATATTTCTGTCATTTGGGAGATAAAAGGCTGACATTGACAAAAAACCATCCTGCTCACATTTCGGCAACTAATCCAGATGATAAAACATTGTAACAGAGTAGAGCGACGTGGAAATATGGGACTTACTGAGGTCCGCAGCCAATGGTGCACTGAGTAAGATTTAAATTCTATCGATTAAGGATAACAAACAGGCATATTTTTTCCTTTGCTATAAAAAAGAAAGGGACGAAAGTTATTCTTGTACTATTTGCGGTTTAAATATTCGAGGTGAGGGTTCTTTACCAACGTCGGAGTAAGCCATAAAAAGCTGTGTACACTTGATATTGAAGGGGCCAAAAACAGTCCTGCAGTCCTTTGATTCATTAAAACAAAATGTATATTTTTGTACTGCGCGCTTTCTACGCTTCTAAGTGCCTTAATAATTATAGGAAGGCTTACTTTTTGCTAGAATATAGTTGAGAGATTGAACTATGCAGAAAGGCGTAAAAACTCTCGACTGTAATTTGGCCAAGCCAAAAATCTCCACTAACTGAAGGTCAATAACATTTTTTTCTTAGTAATGAAAATTATTATGGAAATCCTTGGGGTTCTCTTCTACTCCAGTTTTCAATGCTAATTATTCTTACGCACTGCAACCTGTGGGAATGGATCTACCTTATTATATCTTCATTTGTCCATGTGCTACTGAAAGGAACTCAATCTAATGTTTAAATCCTGGTTCCCTCGAGGCATGACCTACTCAACTTGTAACAACCATCTGGGCTTAGTAATTGAGAGGAAATAATATCTCGGCTATACGTGAAATAACTAATGAAATTAACAGGTAGAGGGTCAAGTGGGTGATATTGGCGGAGTAAGGGGCCTGCGCTTCAGCGGGTACCGTTTAGTACACAATAGAAACTTCATTTTATACTTAAACATTGGTATATGGTTCCTTCAGCCGCAACATTGTAAATGAGGATTATTTAAAGGCAAATTCAGGTCTTTCTAAAACATAAGTTGAGCATTGTAAAAGAACGACGGCCCAAACAAGGCAGTAAAGAGAGGATGAAAAAAATAGTCGACGAAAGCGTGTCCGGATCAGATGGGTAAGAGACGTGCAGAGTATTATTTGACAAATTCAAAAGGTCTCTTAAGAATTGGAGCACCTCGCCAAATTCTCGGCGTTGGCAACAGGGACCAAAGCCACCATCTCGGATCTCTTTACATCCTCAGAATGAAACATCATAAAAATGACGTCACTCACCACATGACAATGCAGTCACATAACGCTCCTCCGCTCCACAACCATACCGTTTGCCGATTGTTGAGATGAACAGCTTGAACACTGAACTGACGCTGGTAGCACCTAGTTGAAGAGGCACTGGAGGATGGGTGAAGAAATGGTACACCAAACCCGACACTATCACTTCTCAACATGTGATCATCAATTAGGCGGTGTTGATGGACGCGGGGCGTTCGGCGACCATTAGAAAATCTCCTAGCCCTCTAACAACAAGTCGTGCGAGACAGCTTTAGTCCTCGCTCACTGCAGTGTAATTAATTTTCGAGGCCGTACAGTCGACTTGACGGATAGTCGAGAAACAGAGGCAGAGGACTTCGATGGAGATGCTGTTTGTGTGTGCGTGTGCTCGCGATAGACACCCTGGTGTTTGGCATAATAATAACGTAGTGGGTACGCAACAGACAGCCATACTTCCGCTATTAATGGACTGCCGAGGAAATGTTCGCTATGGTGTTTGTTCATAATGTTGAGCGACTTGCACGAAACATGCAACAAATCTGTCCGCTGAGTGTGCTGGAGTAGGTTAGAATGGGTGTCGGTGGAGGAGATTGGGAAATAGGGAGAGAGGGGCCATACTTCATTGCTGTTTGGTTACACGCGAGTGGAGGCGCGAAAGAATAGTGCTCATTGTCGTCTCCTGCCACACCAGTTCTTCGACATCGGAGATTTTGTTAGGCGCTAACGATGCGTGGGCATCCAACCCTGCCGGTCTTTGCGCCAGTGTATGTCCGAGTCAGCTGATGATCTGTGGTCGCACTTGTGAGCGACTGTTCACTGGATGATGGAAAAAAGAGGCCAAAAGCGCGTTCGGGTGTGTGATGCTGCGACCGACGTATTAACGAAGTCGTCTTCGCACAGTGTCGTTGTGTTTTCGTGCAAATGGAGATGACTACGATGTTGGAGAATGCGTGAATGGTTTGTCGAAGCACGAGGAGAGACAAGTGTGAGGCAGATGAAATGCAGTGGCAATCCGCGCAGGCGAGCATAAGTTATGAGGAAGGTGAAAGGTGATATCACCGGGGTGAATACACGCTTGTGTGTGGGTTTGCGTGAGGACTGAAGAGGACTGTGAAGTGACAGCAGATAACCGATCTCTGTTCGCAGTCCAGTAATTTATTCGGCTGCTTTACTGTGTGAACTCAACATTGGTTTACACGAATATATGACTTCCAGCACAGGGTCTGTTCTGAAGGGCGCAATGATGCCTGCTGCATGCGGAGCGATGTGGGCGACGTAGTTGTTTACATAGTTGGATTTGGCCGAAAGTGGTGTGGGTGTCAATTGGAACGAGAGGCCATCTTCAGACTGGTCTGTAAATGCGTTCTCAATGCAGTGTCGATGAGGAGCAACCTCTTTGTTTCTCCAAAACCCGCAATCAGGCCGCAGACTGTGTTGTCGAGTAAGCGGTTCACCCACGACTCCTACGACGAGTTGTAAAGCAATCACTCATCATTCTCGCGCTTCCTGTCTCCCAAATATCATAGGGCTTCGCATTAGATCATCGAAAGGTTATTTGCCGCACACGTATCCGATGAGCAAACCAATGTTCATGTACAAACACCAATCCCTCGTCGGTCGCGGTTAATAGCCTATAGAGGGAATGGAGGGTGGCCAGCATGAGCGACCGAAACAGAGTTATGCGCTTCTAGACAAGTGAGGGCTGGTACCTTTACTTCAGTAGCAGGGGTGGAGCACTCGGAGACGGATATTGGCGACTGGTCGCACGTTGCAAATTTAAGCGATAACCTATTCTTCATTGAGCGCCTTTGCCGTGAGAAAATTGTCTTGAGGCTTCAGTGGCAATATCCTCTGCCCAGCTGAATCATCACTGCATGCCACAGTTTGCGCTGCTTGTTCCTTGGATATCGCACCCACATGCTAAGTGCGCTTTCGCAGAGGTATCTGTTAGAGTGGTGGTGGTGGTGGTGGTGGAGGAGGAGGAGGAGGAGGAGGGGGAGAGTACCAGGAGGATTGGTGAGATGTGGAGCGAAAAGACGCAAGTGGACGAATAATCGTAGCACATGATTGTAGTGTTGATGCAAGTAGCATGCCGTCCTGAGGTAGAATGTTGGAGAGGCCTCACCGTCGTGCTCTCGACGCAGAACCTTTAGCCGAGGACGTCTCTGATGAATCAGCGAACAACGCTGGAGACCAAGAGTGTGGGTAGTAAAGTGCAGATGCGGCTGCTCAAATGGGAATCTCGACTGGGGATTAGCTCCTCTTGAGTGCCCTCATTGAAGTGGACACACACACATACATCAGTTGAGAGTACAATCTGCTCCCTCAACGCAAATCCAATATGAAGTCATTCTAATGCCTAAAGCGTTTAGCGGTTTTTGAAGTGGTAGGTTTGTATAGAATGAGGAATTCTTCAATGAATGGGGAGAAAGGCGCCTTTTGTACGTTAATTCTTTCTCGGCCGTTGGCAATGTCGCCATTGTAATAGCTTGAAGGAGTGCACTTTAAGTTCCACATCCCGAGTCAACTAATCACTCATAACAGGTAGTACTTCCGAAGCAGGCATTTAAATGTGCCGTGAGTCGGAGTCATAAGGCCCAACTCTGTAAGAAAGCCGAAGCGCCGAACATATGTTGTGAAAGGGCAAAGGGTGCATGTTGAGACGCGCAAGAAGCACACGCGTGTTGCATGGCTGACATGAGCAGAGGGCCGATTTCGAGGAAGTGTGTGTGCGTGTGTGAAGTGCAGAGCAGAGCAAGTTGGTTGGACGGTGGTGCGAGAAGATCGAGGGAGGCGAAGGCGTGGTAAGGCGTGGTAAGGCGTGGTAAGGCCGGGTAAGGCAGAGTAAGGCAGGGGAATGAGTATGGAAATACCGAATGGACCAATGCATCACGTAATTAGATTATATGATAATGCACGGGAGGAGTTCTACTCCCGGATGTGTGTCGTGGGGCTTGAAGGTGGATAAAATGTGGGTTGTCGACTAAGGGCAAGAGGGACTCACCGTGGACCCACTAGGTCCGGCGTCGTCGTGATTATGCACAGCTCCCAATGTTGAGTGGTGAAATGTGAGGCTAAGTGTTCCATTACCTGTGGCATTAGCTGCGGCCTACAGCAATCTGAACGGCGCTCACTTCCTCGTGCTTTGCTTCGCTTCAGTTTGCGCCATATCGCAACACATCACATCACATGCGAGTATATCCGTCGTTGCTGTTGTTGACGAGGCGTAGGTTCCCACTTAGCACAGTTCGCATTTTCCGGTGTCGGCGTGTTGACGCAGATGGGTAGCATCAAGACTTGATTTGGTAGGTGGTGTGCTGTTACGCGGTTGAATAGCGCTGTCCCCATCACGCCAGATAGCGGTGACCACCACTTGTGCTCGCATGAAGGTAGTAGTGCAGATAACAAGCTGCTGATTCGATATCGCATCGGGTACCATCCTTCCTTCACTTTAAGCTGAAACGGTTCAAATACGCGTCTCGCCGCATATTAGCGCAACCAATGCAAGACGGTATACGTATGGTGGGTTAGGAAAGAGGATTTGCGGTGGCGGTGAAGGGGGAGGGAGGAGGGAGGAGGGAGGAGGGAGGAGGAGGAGGTGGGAGAACAGAAGAGGGTGTGGGGTAGACTAAGGTAGTGGAATCGGCGGCTATGTGAGATCTATGTAGGAAGCTTTCGAATGACTCCACATTGGTGACTAGCAGAAATAGCGACAGACTTGATTAAGGCGCACGTGCCAGACAGCGTGTTTGGCCAATTGGTCTGCAGGAAATTGAGACAATTTGTACTCTTGATGATGATGTTGATGCGAAGTTCATGTGAAGTGAGGAGGGTGCAATCTTCTCGTCAACTTAGTAATGAGGAGAGCTTAGACTTGTGGTGTGAATAGGGAGTTGGGGTGTGGTGTAGAGTGGACGCTTTTTAAGTTAAGCACAGAGTTAGCGCCTCACTTTGAATCAGGAGCCGGTTCTTTGCTGTGCCTTGGTTATTACACCCAAGAGCAAACATCACCAGTGGTGGGGATCGGTGGAATGTAGGCGAATTATTGCCGACTTCACTCTCAAATATACCATGATCTTCCTTCAAACACTCCCTTTGTCCAGGAGGTTAAAAACTCAACTCATTGAATGCATTTTGTTTGCGAAAGTAAAATCACATAATTTCATCAATGTCGTCCATTTTTTATAATTGTTCTATGCCTTTCTCGATGTAAATACCTACATCTCTCTATTTCTGGTTTTTCCTTATTGTAATAAGCCATTTTTGCTCTGTCAATTCCAGTCCCACTTCTGCCTCCTTTACATTGCGCCAATATTTAGGCTGATTAACTAGCAGCATTATATGTCGCCTAGGCAACACTATTTGTGTATGAAGTCAACGGGAACACTATTGACTGCGTAAACCCTTATATGAACATCCGTGCTAATTTTATAACCATAGTTCTCTCTTCCCATCTTTCAACAAAGATTTCTTTTTATTACACTCATATTTATGCGGTAACTAATAATGAGAAGCCGGCGTAGAACTTCACACAACCGGTAAACTTAAATATTTCACTTTTTCACATTCTAGACTCTGGGTATGATGACATTGATAGGATTTTACAGCAAGATTTATAGATGCAGCCACATCAAAGCCTGCGTGGACGAAAACGGCAAACTCCCTTCTCCAGGGAAGCAAGCTTCCTTTATATCCCAAAGCACATCTTCAAGTCTCAGTAAATTTAATTTCGACTTGAGATGCACCGTCGATTAAAGGAAGCTGCCTATTTTACAGTCTCAAACGCTCTAACAACATGGAGATAAAAAGAAAGATTTAGTCATTATCCTTCCCATTCTCTTTCAACCCCAACTGGTCTAAACTCACTATTTATAGAGCAGCCTGTATTCTAAATGTGGGTTGTTATTCGTGTGCCCGAAGGCCTGAAATGTAAGATTTTCCCCTTTCGACTTTGCCAAGTTTTTAAGTGTAAACGAACGGATACATCCTCAAGCTTTAAACGATATTTAAAAATAACGATTTTTCATAACATTTTCCGCTGTGAAAAGGACTTGATTGGTTTTTTTGGACCTAATCCGCAATTTGTTCCACCTTATTTTGGAGTCAAATATCTCACTTTTCTGGACTCAAATCCTTCGAAGATTAATGAATCTCGAAATTCTTCCTTGGTTTAGAAATGACAGATTTAGCCAGTTAATCATGAAATGTTGTCTTCTAACTGCCAGTGAGAATGTGATCCAAAAAGACTTACCGAGACGCCTCTAAAAGTAGCCACCCATAATGTACATGTACCTAACTGAGGGTGACCACCCCGGCTCTCATTCAACCGCTTTGGGCTTATGCCTAGCATTTACTTGAGTTCTCCATGTGTTTTCAAATTTACAAATTGTATTAAGAGTACAAGCACCAGTCCGTGTGCTGGAGCCTTCTTGTCCACTGAAAGATGTTAAATTCTATCTTGTTTAATTCATTGAGACTCCAAGCAGTGCGCTTGTCATGAACCCTTTTCTAGCAAAGCAATGACATATTCTAACGGAAATGGAGAGTTAGATTTTCTATAAGGTGGTGAGGCAGTAGAGTGGCTAATGTAGACTTATGTAGCTTTGAGAACATAGGATTGAGCGGGTGGAGAAAAAGCGCAATCGGTCTCATATCAAACGTTGTATATAGACTGGGCGCTAAAATGGTTCCTTTTACCGCATGAATCGACCCATGTCCAAGCCTAAATTTGACTGGTGACAGACCTTTCTTGTCAACTTCTCACTTGATTGTTACCAAATCCAAGGGTCCGCAACATCAGATAAATTGCTGTTGATATAGTCCTCCATTACTATATCACATCACTTCTTGTCTCACAATGTCCTTTATTTTCTATTTATTTAGGTGTGAAACAGGCAGAGTTGCTCAATAAGCGATACTTTGTCCAAACTAATCGAGCGAAATCTTTCACTTACTCCCAGTGAAATTAAAGCAGGTTTCCAGGTCCTGCTTCATCCACCTTAAGCATGAAACTTTTTTTCATGAGAGCAAAATTCGCTAATTACCGATGGGATGGGAAAAATTAACCTTATCCTACAGTAGCCTTCCTCTTTGATTTGCCTAGCGAACAGCGCCATGATCCTACAGCCGGTAGAACCAAACGGGCTTGTAAGGCCAAAATGAATAGCACTGAAAAATGCTGTTACATTTACTTATTAATTCCAGCCGCTTTGTATCCAGGCGTCAGTTTAAAAAGAGTATCACTAAAATTCATCTAATATTGCACGGAATATGATGATATAATATCACAATGAGTAGAATCCTAATCATTCCCTCTCAATTATTGTTTTATAAGGAACTAAGTTTTTTATCCTTTCCCATTTATCCCGCCAATTTCATATACGTTGTGATGCAAAATATATAGGACCTTATTACTTTCTAATGAATAGAGGCTATGCAAACAGATAATGCGGCATTTTGGGAGACAGGTGAAAGCTATGACGACACCGAGCAAATTTTGCTATACTAGGGAGAGCTTAGACCACTTTTTGAGGAGTATTTTAGTGGAGGTTGAAATGTGCCGCCCAGCAGGTTTAATTCGGTATTGAAATAAACTGTGGACGTTACGTAAGTGACTTCTTGCGATGGCGGAATTTTCACTTGCGGACGTGTACATGAAATTCACATATGATCAATGAGGCTTGCTTCATTGACGTAACCAGAGAACAGTTAAATATCCAGAGAATGAGTGGAAGGCAAAAGGCGGAAAATGAGCCAGTATGAGCGACAATAAACACAATGCAGTTACTGATATAGCTTCTTTAACACACATGAAAAGCTTATTCCATGCCTTACTAGCAGACCAGGTAGGTATATCTCGCCTTATGATTGATAAATTTACTAGGGTAATTTCAAAGGCTACTAAATAGTGGTTTCCTGGGGTCTGAACAGCGCCGGACTTCGGTGAAAAACTAAAGGCTGTAATGGGTGAGTGAATGAGTTAATAGGGACCATATTCTTCCTTTCTTTGCATCGAGCTATGTATAATAAAGTGAATTTTGTCTCTACGTGTGACCGTATACAGGTAGTATTGAAATAATGGGAGAGAGATCATTATTTCCCACTTTCGACACGAATTTTATGCAGACACACTATTTGTGATGCTAAACTAAAATAATTAAATCCAATCTAAGTGCTCGTACGTTATTTAGTGCTCAAAATTTTCTAGTTCTTTATCCAGGTAACAATTAATTCCTAGTGTCCGGAGCAATTAGTCTGGTAAAAAAAGCGAACATCTCCCACCTCGTCTCGTAATAAATCTTGCCTTCGCCCATCCTCATTTTCCCCAATGGCCTTTTAAATTCCATTTCACGGTCTCGTTTTTTACCCTTAGCCAAAATTTACCGTAGCCCGTGGGTGAGTGAAATTGAGGAAGTCCATTAATCTGTAACTACCGTGTCGATTATACACATCGCTTAATCGACTGCAACTGTAAGATGCGTTTCGCGAATGGATTTATGTGTAATGGGTGAGCAGCTTTACGAGTGCGCGTCAAACGAGCAGGAATGATTTTAGGGGTTATTTTGGATCTTTACCGTGGTTTCAAGCTGTGACGAAATCCTCGATAGCCGACACATACCAAAGGCAGAGAATATATCAATAGCCGCCTAACATTTCCCCGTAGCTAGGCAAAGTTCGACTCCTTGACAATTTAGGGCAATTGTTTTTAGTGTGGGTCTGGTTAATCGGCCTTTTAATTCGCCCCTCTGGGAACTTTATCTCATCAGCGGAGGCAACATCATCAAGTTTAGGACACGAAAAAAAGCCAAAGAAATGCACCGAATAAGTTGTTCGAAAATCAACTTTCTGTCAAGCTGGCCATGCTTTTAGTCAAAAAAAGTTACGTTTGCTTTGAATTGCCTTTAACTTGCGTAAAGGGCTCGCATCATTAAATCTAAACTTTCGTTCGCTAATCGCTCAAGTGATCTTTTGCGTGTAATACTAAACCATATCCCATTCTTTCCCCTCTCCTTGTATTCCCTTTGGCATAACTTGGCCATTATTTGTTGCATTAATAAGCGTCGACGTTTTATTTATGTCAATATGAACTCTGAGGCAGCTGTCAGGTTCGAATAGTATACCGAAAATAGACTGGTACTTTTATGTCAAATGTAAAAATAACAAATTACCATGTTCACTTATGCTCTTACCTATGACCCTTCCTGCTCACCATACAACAAACAAGTTCCTTGCCTGGTCTCAATCTCAACTAAGCTAAGTACGAAAATCGTAAGCTAAATGCAAAATCTCACTATCTTATAACATTCAAGAACTAATGTTTAGTTTACTTAAGACCAGTGCTTCATTTATATACTGCTTAACCGCGTGGAAATTTTCCTTACGATTATGACGTTGCAGTTTGTTAGCTGGGCAGTTGGTCACGTAGTCATGAAAGCAAATATTGTTTCCCCTAGGACGAACGGGAGGAGAACGTGTAAGCGAAACCAGAAAATTCTGAACGAAATTCTGCACTTTAAATGCCTGCCAACTATTAATTACTTCGGAAGAGTTAATTATCAAAATAGACCCACTTGTCTTCCACAAACATGTTCGCTCAGTGTTTTTTGCAGCTAAGTTCGGTCAAATTGAAAGAAAACTCCTTTATTCGCTCAATGACTGTCGCCACGCACCTTGCGACGGAAATATTTAAGTTCGGAGTTACTCAGAATTAGAGAATAAAAAAAATTCGCCGGTTAAAGAGGGTTGGACGGAGAAAAATATTCGCGTCAGAAGAAAGGGAAAGCAGGATACCAAAGACAAGTTTGGCAAAGATGGTGTGCTCTTGCGGCTTTAACTTCTAGCTTTTCTTCTGTTTACGACTCATAATTGAGTCCTATTACTTCCCTTTCCCCTGGTAAAGGCTAAGGACCACGGTATTAGGAGTATCTTTTCAGCTGTGAGATCCGGTTGAACATCAAGGGAATATATGCGTTTTCGTTAACTTTTTGTAGCAACTATAGCTGGTTTACTCGGTGCAGTAGTTACCGTTCTAACCTGGTGGTTGATTTCAATTCATTTTCTCAGGCCAAATTGAAGCGCAGTCCCTCTACCTCTGGCAACAAGTTTAGTGATTAAAAACACCGCCATGTTGTGGTTTAATGGTCACTCAAAGCAAATGGTTCACATCTTGGGAGATTATACATTTACCTCTATCAGGCAGTTTAAAGGCAAACGTGAGAAACACGTCCAAGGGTAATCGCAGAATAGGTTTTGTTTTCTGAATACCGTATGGGAAAACAGGGATTTCCACCTACTAATGTCAAGCTAAAAAGTGGAGAATGAGTTGGTTGGGAATGTTTGGAAATGGGAAAAGCGCCGCGCCAGTGAGACAGTGGAATTCAAGGTGAGAGAATAACTACTCTGTGCCTGACCTAAGTTTTTCAAATGGAAGTTTCTTCCATAACAAAAGGGAGTGAAGTTAATTAAAACATTCACTTCCTCGGTGATAATAAGGTTTAGTAAGAATTGGAACCAAAAATTGTGTTAATGGGGACAGAGTTTGCCCTCTCTAACCGTTGTCTTTCACGTGACCTCCATCGAAGGCGCTTGTCTGTGACCCAAGAAATTACTCTTAGATAAGCAGAAGTCCACTACACCACCTCCATCCATCGCAGAAGCCCGCAGAAAAACGGGGCAGATTTACTTGCATACTAAAGTGGCCTTTCAAGGCTTAATTACGGTGTGTCTGTGGAGGATTGATGTATAGTGTCTTTTTACGATTCCAACGATTTCAACTGTAGGTATGGATGAAAATAGAATGCAGGCATAGAGAATGTTCCATTTCTAATGGATGCGAACAAAATCTGGCAAAACTGATATTAAAACCCGAGTAGTGATTTCATCCAATAAAACGGAAATTCTCCCTAATTAAATTGGGTTTTATCCGGAAAAGTGACAAATGTTCATTATTCCTCAATGGGTCCTGAATCTCTTCAAAAGGGGGGGTATGTAAATAGAGAAAGTATTTGAAAAAGCAAAACTCTCATTCCCCCAACTAAGTGTGTTATATCTTACATGTCTTTTCCTGCCGTGTGAGGACGATGTGCTGAACAAGTTATAATTTAAAGTAATTTCAGCTATTGTATTTCAGCGAGGTATGTTCATTTCCTACAGTGTGCGTACCAGTATTGTGTGCAGGTACCAGAACGAAAACGAGGTGGAATTTTTAAATATTCAGTGGTTGCCACTGTGGAGAATGCCAATTCTTTTAGAAGGCATTTTTCAAGTGAAAGAGATTGCGGCTGCGGGCAATTTACCTTTCTGCACAGGGTACAAATGTTCCTTCTCCGTGACAGTTTATTTTGAATTTAACGACTTCTTGTTGTCGTTTTCCAGATACTTGACCTTAACACCATACTCTCCTTTCCCCGTCACAGCATTTTTTTTCGGCTGCCAAAGACGGCTACTCATTCAATTTGAGTAAAGAACATATGAACAATGATGGTCTTACTTCCTACAACAGTTTTTCATACTGATGGCATATAAACACGTTAGCTAAGCAAATACGCAACAGTTAACTTCTTCAAGTTGTTTTATCTAACAAACTTAGGTGCCCACGAAAACGATAGTTCACTATGAAGTGTCCTTGAAGCTAAACAGATACTTTATGTTAACATCTCACCAACCCGTATTCGTCGCCTGTGGCCGATTACTTCGTGTTCCAATCTCACCAAAAGACTAATTTCTCAAAAGAACTGGTTATGAATTTAAATTTTAATCTCAGCCCGGGATTCTTTCATGTTTATCATTTATTGAGTTCCCCGGGGTATAATTTATCTCACTCAACCAACCTCGACCCTCGTTCGACTAGGTTTCACTAGCATCAATAAGCGTAGACTTAATATCTCATGGACGCGGCAATATCAAATAGGGTTAAAGCGTTCACTCATATCACAAAAATAATCCTGCTATTATGTGCAAGTCAAGGCATACCTAACATTGATAAGGCGAGTAAAATGCGTAGTGACAAGAAAGGACTGTGTATGGGTCTTTCTCATTAATTATAAGGAAAACAGATCTGTCGATGGTTCATTTCCCACTCAAACGCCACAAATGGATATATCCCAGCTTTTGCTCTACGTCCGTAGGGCCTCTCAAACCCAAATGACTGAGAACTGTTTGCAAAATTGAAGTTAGCAATTGGACATTGTCGATATAATCTCTTGCTTCCCTGCTTAACAGGTCTACTGGTGACTAAGCTCATTTTCATTCTCTCTAATTCTTCCACTTCGGATATTTAATTTCTCATCCTGACAAAAGTAACTGCGTTGCTTCTGGTTTTGGTAGAACTTCTATTCCATCAACTACTTGCGTTCAAAGACAGAGCAGATAGCCAGATTGGTACATGGGAGACGAATTCCTCCCAGTACAAAACGGAATTTTAAGGGTGATATACTTGTTCTGATTGATACATCTAACCTCCCCTCAAAGGGAATAAGAAGCTCCATATTCAATCTTAATCCTGGACCATATGATATTTTTACTGGGGCAAAAATGGTCCTATTAATTAGAATCTTGTGAAAAATTGATAAAAACTGGGTCCG
Source organism: Dipylidium caninum (assembly GCA_017562135.1). Lineage (NCBI taxonomy): Eukaryota > Metazoa > Platyhelminthes > Cestoda > Cyclophyllidea > Dipylidiidae > Dipylidium > Dipylidium caninum. The sequence goes on along the minus strand of QEYB01000928.1, from coordinate 1,183 downwards.
AAGACCTCAGTGAAATCTGAATTCCGCTGTCTATCCGTACCAGATTGTACACAACAAAGATCCGACACTGTTCTACGAGTGATAAAAAAAACTTAATATCTTCAAGATGAAAGCCAGTGGCGGTTTATGTGGAATTTATATGATAGCTCAATTCGGACGGATTAACCGAGAGGAAAAAAAAAATAGGAAGAAAGATAGTGTAAATTGATAACTAGAAGAAGCAACCAGTGAAGTCTGAAAATAAACGAAAACGAATGGAACTGAGATACATGAAGAGGACTTAGAAAAAATAAACGGAGTCGAAAGGAACGAGCCAATAGATACGGGACGACTGGATTGGATGAATGGGAAGATTAGGTAAAAGATCAAAGTAAAACAGATACAGGAATGAGTCATGAGCAATCGATAACCGTTCCGCTTTCAAATTAGATGGGTAGGCCTACAAATAAAGTTAAGAAAAAATTTGAAGACAAACAGAAACATATCACGGTGACAGTGTAAGATTGCGTGGCCAGCCGGACATACCCGTCCCGTGCTTCCTCGACCATACCTATCTCCTCGGCATATCCTCCTCGTGTGCCAGTTAGAGGCCACTCCGGCTGCCTCCGTCGAAGTATTAAGTCACCCTCTCAGCACAACACCGATCTCTTCCGAACCACGTCGTAAACTATCCGCAATTGTAATAAATCCATGCCGTTTGCTCTTCAAAGATATTAGAACTGCGAGGCTGTCGTGTGCGCGAGTCCGATAATCAATCTGGATCGGATACAGCCGCTTTCCCTGGTTAGCCTCATAAGTCATTCTAATCGTCTCTGAACCGAAAAACGATCCAAGCCCAATGAGCTCTTACTAAAGGCAATTAGCCCCATTATCACGTCCCGCGATTCCGGGGACAGGAGCTTGCCGTGCGCTGTCGTCAGTCCTATATCCTGTTCCCATATATATGACTCGCCCTTCTTGGGCTCAACCATCCAATAAGCTCATAGTCTGAAAAATCCTATAATCAAAAAACTAACCACACATTACTCTGAATCACTTTATATGGAAATATCTCAGGCACAGAACTTTGGGGAGGATAAGGAGTCACGTTAGACGTCTTAAAAACACCAAAAAAAAAAAAAATGCAGTTTACGTCTAAAATGCACACTTATAATACCGTAGGCTTCTTTTTTATTCTGTTATT